>PVJX010001971.1:0-142443 GCA_004027295.1 Dolichotis patagonum
GCATTTTTATACAATGGAGTACTACTCAGCTATAAAGAATGATCACATCGAGATATTTATAAATAAATGGACACGACTGGAGACCATTCTCTTAAGTGAAATAAACCAAACTCACAAGGGTAAATACCATATAATCTCCCTAATATGAGATTTGATAAGAGTATATAAGACTTTATGGTAAGCATGAGGCCCCATCTCAGCTTCGAAGTCTTTCAAAGTTTTAAATCATCAGTTGGAATGGTGTTATCCTTTTTTGTTTGACTATATCATACGTGATGATATGAACAGCTGTTTTGAAGAAAACATTATGACAGCTATTGCTGATTTAATATTATCCTTCTTAGAAGTCCTACCATGATTTTTTTGTTCTACTACCATTGGTTCTATCTACCACATTGTGTCTTATTGGAATTTGAATATGTGTGATAGTTCAAACAATTTTTTTTCTTTTTTATCAAAAATGAGATATTATAATACCCATTGATCATTTTCTGTTATTCAGTTCAGAAAGCCCTGTAATTCTTTCACTCTATGCATGGCTTTATACTATTGTGTTATGTTTGATATTATTGTAATTGAAACTATGCTCAACTATAGCAGAGTAAGAGATATGGTGTTAGCTACTGTTGATGTCCAGTTGACTTAATGTAGAATACTGTGTTGCCTATGTTGTCCTGTTCTGATCTGCTCTGTACTGCCCCCTTTTGTTTTATTCTCTTTTTACTAAAAAAAAAAAAAAAAGACTAAAAAAAAAATAAATAAATAATTAGCATCACAGTAACATAGAACTTTTTTGCATATCGATTTGGCCTTTTAAGCTTTAAAGCAATATTTAGAGTTCATGATTCAGTACTATAGTTATAATCATGTGCTTTTTTATTTAGCAGATCTATAAACTTTACTGGTACTGACTAAAAGAAAAATCAAAGAATGGTTTTAGATCACTTACCAGCTTAGGAAACAATGTTAAATGTCCACTTTAAATGTCTTTGATTCTATAGTCCTGCTACTTGTTGTTGTTATTAGAGTGGAATAGTGTTACTATTAATTGTTTTCTATTGTATGCCTATATTGGGATTGCATCATCAATAATACTACGGTTCATTTCTTCTTTCTTTTCTTTTTTTTTTTTATCGGTACCGGGGATCGAACTCACTCAGGACTGCGTGCTTGCGAGGCAGGTACTTATGCTGCTGAGCTAAATCCCCAGCACACTACAGTTCATTTCAAGAGAACTGAATGCTGGGAAAATTACATTTCACCCTCCTCTCCTCCTAAGTTACTGAGGGTGGTTGGGGCTTGAGGTAGAGGCAGCAGCATATAGATAGCTATGCCCAGGCTGCATCACTGAAATAAAGATATCTCCATATGAGGAACAGTCTTTCCACTACAACTCACCTAAAAAACCTCAGCTTAAAAAAGAGAACAACCAAAGCCAAAAGAAAGATAGGAAGACAAGGCAACAAAATGCCTCCAAAAACAGCCAACTCTCCCAAAGCTGTGGCACCATGGAGGAGGAAATCAAAGCCAAACAGTTGCTTTATATAAAATGATAAAACAATACTTAAGAAACATGATGATAAGCAAGCTTATAGAAGACACTAATGAAAAGATAGCTGAGTTAAACAAAATAATACAACACACAAATGACCAGTTTAGCAAAGAGTTAGTCAGCAAAAAGATAGAAAAAGAAATACAGGAGATAAATAATTCTGTTGACAGTATGGACAAAAGTGACCAATATGATGACAGAATGTCAGAATTAGAAGATCCTGGTGAACATATCCTCAGAGATACCTTTAAAAAAAAATAAAATTTTGAAAATGGATCCAATAGGTGCTAAATGTTGTAAATAATTCCAGTCTAAGATTAACTGGAATTAGTAGAAAATCAGAAGATAGTACAGATGGCATAAAAAAAATTTGTTCATGTAAATAACACCAGAACATCTTCCAAATATATGAAAAGAGTTTAATGTACAGAAAAGTGAAGTATTAGGACCTCAAATAGCCACAATCAGAAAAGAATTTCTCCACCTCAGTCAAAATCCCAGAAGTCCAACACAGAACAAAACCTTCAAAGCTGTTAGAGAAAAGCACCAAATTATATTTTAAGGCAACATCATTAAAATTACAGTAGACTTCTCAACACAAACTGTAGTCCAGGAGAGTTGGGAGGGAGTAAAATGCTTTGAGTACTAAAATGGGGAGGGAGGGACTTTCCAGACTGATATAGCCTGAAAAATATATGTCAAAATTGATGAGAATAATAGTCCTTTCATGACAAAGAACACTTTAAGAATTTCATGACCACAAGACTAGCACTCCAAAAAATTCTCAAAGATATCTTAGAAAGACACAATGAAGTCAACAATGCCATAAATCTAGTGGAATGAATATATCAGGCAGATGAGCAGTTAAGTGGGAGAGAAAAAAAAATCAGCAATAACAAAAGATAATGCAGTGACAAAAGTAAGTTAATACATTTCAGTAATGACTCCCAATGTGAGTAGTCTTGATTCCCCAATCAAATGACACAGATTGGCAAGCTGAATCAAAAAAGCAAATCCCAACAGTATTCTATATACAAAAAATACCCCTACATTTAATCTCATAAAAGCTATTCAAAGGCTAAAAATTAAAAAACAGAAAATAATGTTCCATGCAAAGGGAACCCCAACACAAGCAGGAATAGCTGTCCTAATTTCAGAAAAGGTTAACATTGAGTCAAAAGTGATGAGAAGATTCAAGGATGATCACTACATATTGAATATGGGAACAACTCAAAAGGAAGAGGTAACAATTAAATTCACCAAACACTGGCACACCCAACGTCATAAAACAAACACTACTGAACATAAAAGATCAGATAAACATCAACAGAAATACAGCAGGGAACTTCAACAGTTCACACTCACAAACAGATTAAATAGGCAAAAATTCAACAGAGAAATGTCAGTTGAGTGTCATCTTTCTTTTTTTTTTTTTAGTGTCATCTTTCTATAAATGAGTTTAATGGCTATTTACAGAGTGTTGTACTCTACTACATGAGAATGTGGGAATATGTACAACAGAATACACATTCTCCTCAGCAATACATGGGAGTGTCTTCAAAAATAGACCACATGCTAGTCCATAAAGCATGCTTAAGTAAATTCAAAAGACTCAAAATTGTATCATGCATATAATCAGATTATACTAGAACAAAACTGGAAATCAACTGCAAAACAAACCATTGAAATTATACAAATGCATGGAAATTAAATAACACACTTTTGAATAATCAATGGATCTCAAAAGATAAAGGAAGAAATTATACAGTTTACAAATCAAATGATAATGCTAGTACAACATACTGGAGCCTATGGAGTACAACACAGTCTTAAGCGGGAAGCTTACAGCAAATGTCCATATCAGTAAAACACAGGCCAAATAATTAACCTAATGTTGCACTTCACAGACCTAAAAAAACAACAACGATCCAAATTCAATGCTAGTAGATCAAGCAGAAAGTAATGAAATCAAGAGTTAAAAAACAACATAAAGAATCAATGAATCAAAGATCTGGTTCCTGAAAGAATAAACAAATCAAATAAATCCTTAGCCAACCTTACCAAAAAAGAAAAAAACCTAAATTCATTCAGTTAGAATTGAATAATGCAAAATTAAAATGGATACCACCAAAATTTGGTTATTAATAACTGCTTTGACAATCTGTACTCTACTAAACTGGAGAATTCAGAAAAGATATACAGATTCCTAGATACCAAAACTGAATCATAAAATATAAAAATGCAAATAGCCCCAAAACAGGTAATGAAATTGAAGCAGTAATAAAAAAAAACTAAGAAAACTCCAGTACTTAACTAACCATTGAATTCTACAAGAACTTCAGGAAAAATCATATGTAAGTAATCTTCAAATGTTTACTAAAATCCATATCCCTCACTACTAAACTAACATTAAAATGGACCAAAGATCTAAGTCTTAGACACAATCTGCTAGACAAAAAAGTAGGTAAAAATCTTAAAGCACAGGTGTAGGCAAAGACTTTTAGAACAGAACCCTAATTTCACAAGAAATAACAAGAATCAACAAATGGGATTATATGAAATTAAAAGGCTTCCATGCAGCAAAGGAAACTCTCAAAGTGTTGGAGCACAATTATAGTGTAAGGACACACTTATAGAATAGAAAACTTAAAGGTGGTTCATACTAAAAGCTAGAGATCAACTAGAGCCCTGTGACCATGCTCCTAAATTCATCATGGAGCTAGCCTGCTAACTGCCATTAGACTGTCCCAGTCAAGGACACATTTAACTCTGCTTTTCCCACAAGAAACCCTCCTCCCCCTTTTTCCAGAATATGCCTATATTATGATAAACAATTCCTTTTAAGTAAATCTATTTAGAATGACCTGACTGATATTTTATGTAACCAATTATGTAATAACCTGTTATCAGCTTTTGTACTCCCTGCTTACAAAATCTAAGTTTCTGTTTCACTCATGGAAACACCTCTTAAAAGTTGTAGTCAAGGCCTGGAAATTGTATCTACATGCACAAAAACAGAATATAATTTTAAAAATTCTCTGAAGTATTTTCTGGGGCTTTTGAACTGGAGTATTTACATTCATCCCCCCAAAAGTATTTTCTCACATGCCAAGAGAAACGTGTAAAGTGGATAGTCAGGATGAAAATTACAGGGGGTGGGGGGAGTGGCCCGGCAGCGTGAGGTATTTCAAACTCCTTGGTGTGTAGGGCTTTCCAAGACATAGAGGATATCTGGCCCATTGGCGACACTGGGAAGAAATCTCCATAAACAACACATTTAGACACAAAACATTTCCCTATAATGGTTTCTTGGAAGAGCAGAGAACCCTCTAACAAACTGTTGTAAAACAGTATGGAGCAAAATTTAATTCAAAATTCAGCAAGGTAAACTGCTAAAATTCCTAAAACATAGCGACTTGTCCATTTTACTTATTTGGACCTCTTATTTCTCTTCTGCTTTGGTTCTATGCACAGGTTTTTAAAATCTGAGTTATTTTTCAGCTGTCCATACTAAAAAAACCCAAAACAAAACAAAAACTCAGTTTTCAAGATTTCTTGCTGGCACCACCCCTACTGAAAACACAAGGGTTAAAACATGAGATTAAAAGAAAATGTTAACAGAGATCTTTTTAAAACTCAACAATTGCTGTAAGTACTGATATAGAGGAATGAAACTCCCGACCTACTACATCCAGTATGAGCTCATGTTCTCTAAAATCGAAGAATGAATTTTAGGAACAAGGGAGGTTAAGAGCAGAATATATTTATGAAGAGAAAGAAAGCTTCTGTCTGAAGAGAGATAGAAGGGGTCCTGAGCGGGTTGCAAGGACTCTGTCTTTTCTAGGGACTTTTGAGTTAAACCATGGGTTCAAGGTGGGGGAAGACTGGGAGCTCACAAGGCAGATGGGCATAAGGTGGGACATAACTCTAGTTAGCCAATAAGATCAATAGTTCAGGTAAAATTGATCACATTAGGGACAAATGGGAAAACAAGTCATGTAGCAAGCGGGCATTCGTATGGAGCAGGGACTCTTTCCTAGGGGGATTGAAACTATTTAGGGTATCAGCCCTCAGGTGCATTTGTTTGGTCTTTTGTCTTGAGGCCTGGCCCACAGCAGGAGGCGTCAGCTTCCCTGGCAGTTGCCCAGTGGGTGTCTGCACTGGATCCATGGAGGACCTAGCCTATCTCACTGCCTATAGATTTCTAACTAACAGCTGTCTGCAACAGTACCACTAGGCTCAAGGAGGTCACTATGCTATACCTGTGTCAGCAAGACACGACATTGTGCAGTCAAGGCAGTACTTTAGTACTTATGTAGCCAAAATTTATTTCTCTTGTCTCAGAAACACATAAAGAAGTAAATTCATCAAAAGACTATATTTTAAAATGTTCTTCTATACTCACTGAAAAGTTCTTTTTATTATTCGAAGGTATTTTTGATCCGAGTAAATGTAACATCGTTGGAGGACAAAGGACAGTAGTGGAAAGGGATCGAAAATTACTTTTGTAAAACTAACTGAATGGCATAATAAGAAACCTCGTACTCTAGCAGTTTCTGAGATACCTTGTCTTTGCGGTCTTACCAGGGAGAATGAAGTATCCCACTTTTGTCTGAAAGATGTAAGGAGGTGAATTTTGATTCTGAAAAAGCCTGTTTTACAACTAAGGTATAGAACTTCAGGTCAGAAGTTTGAGGATACAATATTTCACATTCATCTTAACTTTGTAGTTTCTAGGAAACTAGGATCTTAGAGATTGTTTGTCACTAATGTAATTAGTATTTTTTCTGAATAAAATCCCAAATAGTTTTCAATGGGATATAATTAGGGCAGAAGGCATGTGTCCTTCTGAGTGATTGCTGCTTACTTAATACAGTTTCTCCTATACAAAGATCTGTGATACCTGTTAACGTTGAAGTCTGCTGCCCCTACCTCTTTGTTGAAACCACTCAGCACAAACCATAAACTGTCCGTTAAAAATCTCTCCAGCTTCCTCTCTCTCTGAGATGCTCTGGGATTTCTCACGTTATGCAGTGTGTCGTTCTGCGCATTTAATTTTAACAAGCTTTTATGAGTCAAAGGCTTAGCAGTCTCTATGGGCAAAGTCAAAATGCAATAGTTTGCAGTAAAGAAATGAATTTATATTGCCACTATAAAACCACTTGTCATATTTATGAGCATTACAGTCCTACATCTCAAATAAATCTAAAGAATCTTCTACGACTATTAAACGTCCAAGGCAGCGGAGAGATGGTAGAGATAACCCAGGGATTTACTATATTACCCCAGGGAAGAAGGCCAAATAGCTAGAGTGACTCCATCCATATCTCACTGCGCATCCCGCAGGCTCTGGAAGCAGCGCGCATGCGCAGCGTCTGCGCCGGTCCCTTCCTGCGCCTGTCTGCATCCGGGTCCTCAGGCTGCGCGCTGCCTGCGCCGGGTTGGGGTCGCTCCTCGGTGCCGGTGTTGGAGTCCTCGCTGTTCCCGCTTCTGAGGTCTGTGGCTCCGGTGGTGAGTTTAGGCTACTGGCTTAGCACGAGGACTCTGACGGACACCTGGCTGGCTGCGGCTCTTGCCAGGGTTTTGTGCTGACCCCGGAACGCGGCGCCGGGTAGGTGGGTCCGGGCGGCGGACGCGGGCGGCTGGGGGTTCCCGGCCTGGCGGAGCGCGGACCTGGCCGGTGTCTCCTCCGGATCTGCGCGGCCGGCCGGGAGGTGATTTTCTGGGCCGCTCCTCTCTCGCGCCCTGTTCCTGACATCTCTGGTGACACTTGTTAGAGATTGGCGACCGTCCTCTTCCTTCGCTCCGCCGCAGTTTGCGGAGGGACCGGGCCAGGCGGCCTCGCAGTTGGGCCGGGTCTGCAGCCGCGAGCTCCTCCGCCGTCCCTCGCCCCCTGGGGAACCTGTCCCCCCCCACACGGGCCGGGCGGCTCTGCACCTGTGCGGTCCTTTCTGGGCCCGGCGTTGGGGAGGCTTTCCTTAGTTCGAAGCAGCTCTAGATTCTTCTTTTTGTCTTTCCAATAACCAGCTGTGTAACTGAAGTTCTGTAGGAGTTTGCATCCATCCCAGAAGTTTGGAGGTTTATGTTCAGCTGTCCGTTTCCTCCAGCCGATGCACGTACTAAATGAATCAGCACCTGCAGGAAGGACTTGGCAGTGTTGGTTTTTTGAATGCCATCTGGTTATGATGCCAGAGAATTGCGTTCTGCCACGGCAGTTTGGATCTCTGAGGATTGGCAGATAATTAAAATTGGCTCATTAAAAATCTGAATGTTGAAGACTTTATTTTTTGTCCTTTCGGGTCAGAAGATTCAATTAAGATTGGGTGGGGGATGCACTCTTTCACCACTGAAGAGTTTTTGAGGAAACAAAAACATTGGCTGTACCTTGTTGGTCTGAGGAATTTGCTTGAACTTTTTTTGCAAGGAAGTATATATATTTCTTTTTCTAAATTTAGCCCACTTGTAAGGAGCGACTTGGATTATATAGAGAGCTTTTGTACTTCCTGCAGCTCCGTTGAAACACTGACCAAGAAGAGGGGCCTGAGAAACTGTAGTTTGGACAAGCATGCTGAATGTTCAGTTTTTATGAGCATAAATCTTTTAAGTCAGATGCAGTTAAAAAAGCCCAGCTCTCTCCAAAACTTAACAGCTTTATAACGTCAGTAATTGTCTCATTCGAGTTGTAATTTACTAGATCTAAAGAGCAAGAATGACTGTCAACCTCAGAAACTACTGATTGTGTACTTTTAAGTAATAGGGTCTTTAATCATGCTTGTGCCTGTAGAATCTAGCATTGTGCTTGGTAGATACAGTAGTGAGTCTGCACGAGTGTGTTTGCCCGAGAAAAGATACATTGTGCCTAGGACACAGAAGACACAAGCAAAGATCTAATGCCTCCTCTCCTTATGGTTTGTTTGTTTGTTTGTTTGCTTGCTTTTCATTAACAGTCAGTTTACTGATTTTTCAGTGTATATCCTTTGGCAGTCATAGCAGCAACTGCTTTTCTGTCTTTGTTGTAACTGAATTTGATTTTGACATGAGATTATTGATGTACTTAAATGGAGGTGAGTCCATTTGTTGGGCTGAATTTGACTAGTTATTTTCTGTTCTGTTTATCTCTTATTATCATGCCAGAATGCTACACTATTGTGATCATAATTTTTTATTCTTAACGTCAGAATTTTAAAACATTGTGATAAGTATACGCTTTACATATGTTCATTGTAAGATCTTCTATTTCCATTAATTTAAAATATGTGACTTAATATTCCATGTGAAGTGTGTGGGTACAAAACTCAGAAGTGTTGAATTTATATCATGAAATTATTGGAGTTGATCACTGAATTGTCTAAATATAAAACTAATAATATCAGAATTATGATTATAGACTACACTATAAATCTTGACAATATAAAAATAACATTTTGTACATAAATTAAGTATGAATTCATTTAAGAATGCTAAGGTCAACATCTTTCATAGTAGTAGATCTGTCCACAATATCCCTTAATATTCATGTAATAATTTTCTTTACCTTAATCTTTTAGGAACTAAAAATTGGTTTTTGTGAGTGTATTTTCCAGTGTATTAGATATCTGAAATACTCTATATGCCTAGTAGTAATGAGAATTATATCTGAGTGGTGATTTAACAGAGGGAGATTTGGTTATTATTTCTAGGGGGAGTTCTGGATTTTAATAAGTAACCAAAAGTTATCCAGTAATCATTATTTACATTAACTTGTGGGCAACAAATACTGTTTTTTTCTCTTCAGGTTTCTTTTATGTTGCTTCAGTAAGAATATATACTATACTTCTGTAGGGTATAGTGTGGTGTCTGTATTCTAAGTTTGCCTTAATTTGAATTCTGGATTAGTTATTATCTGTGTGACCTTGGTCAAATTATAAGTCTTTTCTCATCTAAAATTGAGTGTTTATTTACTTTACAAGATTAATATAAGGATTAATATATGTATGTAAATAAGTTAGCCCACTGCCTAAAAATCAAAATCTACTCAAAGAAAGTTATTATTACTACTTCAGAGGTGCTAATTACATCTTTATCTGTGTATGTTCTTAACTGTTAAGTAATGCCCTTTTCAAAATTATCAGTGTTACTGAACTTGTGTTTGAGTGTCTGTAAATTACTGAAAGTGCTGTACAATGGAATTTTCTCAGGTTTGAACTTCGGGTGCTACAAGCTGTGCATCACCATAATGAGGCTTGTAATTCTTGATAACTATGATTTGGCTAGTGAATGGGCAGCCAAATACATCTGTAATCGCATCATTCAATTCAAACCTGGACAGAACAGATACTTTACACTGGGCTTACCAACAGGTAATAAACATCGTTTTCTGTTCTAGATACTCAGGTTGTAAAATTGCAGGGTTACTCTTGAGTAAAATGCTTTTTTCCTGTCTGTTACTTGGTATATCATCGATTGAATACATTAGTATATAAAACCGTATATATGTGTGTGTGCTTGTTGTGTGTATATACATGAAATCAAGTCTCTACATACTGTTACTATTTCCTGTGTTAAAATTCTGTTTCACTTACTGCTCCAAAACATACTAGTAAATACTGTAACTTAAGTGATGGTCATAGTATTTTTATTTTTAACCTTTGCTAGTAGTCCTTTGTTTTTATGGTCATTGCTTTTCATTGTGCATATACTTACTTAGCAGGTTGGTTTTCTTATTATTCATCAAAGTTATTAAAGTATGTGGTATTTCCTATTAATTTCACTTTACCCACCTGATAGTCTCCTCTTCGTAGCTTTTTGCTGTCTTCCTTGTTTTACACAGTTATTACAAGTGAAAACTTACTATGACAAGCAAGATCATATTTTTTTCTTTGATTCACTTCTGTACTCTGGGTTTTTTTTAGGGTATTTATGTCTCTATCACAAAATAAGTTTATACATTAATTATGTATCTTACTGGATTTATTTTTCTGTTGAGTTGTATTAAAAATGACCAACTAGTGTCATTTGCTCTTACGGTGCTTAATTTATTTTATTTGTACATGTTTGCAGTGCATAATGATTACATTCATTACAGAGAGTAGGTATGTGTACATTACACATCTTAATTCTTCTTTTATACCCCTCTTCTCTCTTTCCTCTTTCTCTTGGTGCCCTTCCCATTTCCAGAAGGTCTATCTCTGTTTCCTTTTATCTGTCTTTTATTTTGCTCTTTATAATTTAGATTCCATGATACTTAGGCTCGTCTCATTTATTTCACTTAACATTGTGGTCTCAAGGTGCATCCATTTTCTACAAATCATTCAAATTTATGCTTTTTATGGCAGAGTAGTACTCCATTGTACATAATCACATTTTTTTAAATCCGTTCGTCTGTTGATGAACATATAGGCCGCTTCCAAGATTTTAGCTATTAGGAGAACAATACCAAATAAAGTCCTGATTTTATTGCACTTTATTTGATGTTTTTAATCTTTGACTTTGCAAGTGGTATTTGATGTAAAGTCAACTGCTTTTTGATGATGGAAAGGGTTGTATTCTATATACCTGAGCCTTGGTTTCCTTACCTGTAAGTCTAGATAAGAATAATAGTTAAATATGACTGTTTTCTCCTGTTCCTCCCTCATTACTTTTTAACTACATAAAAGCTACAGTCCTAATTTTTTCTGCTTGGATAATGTCCTAGAATGATATTCTTCAAATTGGTTTCATGTATTGCCTACTTGTTCTTGTTTGGTCCATCTTGGTGAGAATGTTAAAGGGCCATTTTTGTGAGTTAGACATACCACTTCTGCATGCCCCTGTGGCACCCTCAGTTCTGTTATGTTGGCACTGGTGATATTTATTGTAAACCTAGCTTATTTTTAGGCTACTTAATTAATTACATTTTCTTCATTGTGATGCAGAAATAATAACGAGTGTGGGGACTCAGAGATCTTAAAGTCCTAAATGCTAACAGCACTAAATATGTTTTCAGATATTTAGATCTGAAACTTCAGCTTTATTTTTGGTAGTATAACTGCCTAGTGTAAGACATCTGTGTGGGGAACCTTTTGATGTATTCTACTGTTTTCCTTCATTGATCACAGGTAGTGCTAGTTATGCCTTCTTTTACCTCCCCCCGGTCTGAAATTTGAACATATAATCTGTGATTATAGGTAACATGGTATATCATGGTTATTCTCGCACCAACCACAATTTCTGAGAAACACCTGTTTAATATATACCAGAGCAATTTTAACGAGCTTAACATTTAAAGGCATGCTGTGGGCCAGATCTACCTCCCAGCCTTATTCTCACCATTTTCTTTCACTGAATCAGTCTAGAAAAAAATAGGCCTAAACTTGCTCATTGGATTTTCTTTTTGTTTGTACTTGTGTTACATAGTGTGTATATAGTGGAATCTGTATGAGTTTTGAAACTAGATAGATACGGATTTGAATCTGTGTCTTCACAACCATTCCATACTTCACAAATTCTTTAGTCTTTCTATCTCAGTTCTATCTCAAAATGAAAAAGATAATGCTAGTTTCCAAAAATTGTGAGTTTAGGTGTAAAAATACCAGCATAGTATCTAGCACATGGGAGGCATACAGATAATCATTTGGGGGGCTCATTCCCCTTTATCATTTGTCCATTTTCAATCATAGCTTGTTTTCTTTATCAGAATTTTAGCCCACCATCAGGATTTGGTTGAAATGCCATCTTCGATCATGCTTCCAAGGAAATTATAGTCTGTTTTCTTGATTCACTGCAGCACTCCAGACTTCTGTTTAATTATTTATGTTTTACCCTGTGTCGTGGTTATTTGGTACTTGCTTGTCCCTGCATTTCTTTTCTCAGACAGAAAAGGTTTTAATAATCTTTTTGTATCTTAGGCATTTGTTAAATGTTACTGGTGTTAGGAAATGACTGTTGCAAAAAGAATATTAAAAGGAAATTTGTTTTACCAGTTTACTCTGTACCATATTTTTCAAACTTTTCTTTCACACATTGATCAAAAAGTGAAAAATGAATTTCTGTCATTCCTTTAGTGACCACTTATGATTTTTGGTTCATATATCTTTAAATTGAGGGACTCAAAAGAAACAAGATTCCTTTATGCTGTCCATCTTTTGGACAAGTTTCATGTTTGTGATTGTGTTAATCAGCTTTTTGTTACTGTGACAAAGTAGCTGAGAAAAGCAACTTAAAGGAGCAGCTGTTTACTTTGGCTTACAGTATCAGAGGGTTCTGTCTGTGCTCACTTGCTTCCTTTTTTTCTGGGCCTGTGGTGAGGGTGAACATAGCAGGTAGCATGAGGTGGAGCAAAGCTGATCACCTAATGTGGCTGGGTAAGGGGAAGAGAGATGAGAAAAGGCTAGGGCTAAAATACACCCTTCAAGGAGAAACCTCTAATGACCTGCTTTCTCCAACTAGGTCCCTCTACCTAAAGTTTCCACTACCTCCAAATGAAGGTATGACGGCCATCATTGATTTTAATCAATTGACGAGGTTAGAGCCATCACGATTCCATTACCTCACAACAGCCCTATGTGTATTTGCAATGCAGTCTCTTTACTGCTCTGAAATTTTCTCTTTTTTTTTTGGCCAGAGACTACTGTTTAGGTCTGTGAATTTCTATATGTATTTGAGCAGACAGTTTGTGTGACCGTTTTTGTTTGGTTTTGCGATGATGGTTGAACTAGGAATCAGCACTCTTAACTAGATTGGGAGGGCCAGGTCACTTAAAAAAGAGTGCAGTAACTTTAGCCTGTTACTTGGAGTTACAATACAAAATACAGCAAATTTAGAAAACAAAAGGGAGGCCATTTATATTTGGTAAAAACATGTTTACTATGTAATATCATGAAGCTCTTCCAAACGAATCTTTTTGCAAGTATAAAACATGTTAAAAATCACTTTATAAGAGAATAAAATCAAAACATAAAGTGTTCAATACCAAGGTCCCATTTTCTGGTTCTTTCTATCTTGAACCATTCTTTTTCTCGACTGCATTTTAGCTTTGACGTATGTACTAAAGATAACATGAGATTAAAAAGTCTTAATTTTTATTGAAAGATTTTTAGCCTTACTCAACTATTCTGGTTTACCAAAATTTTAAAATACCTTGCAAAGAGACTAATTCACACTATATTTGTTAACAAATATGCATTTCTAATGATTGCTTGCTTAATTCTAAATGAATAAAATTAAGAAATGAATATTTTTATATATAAATGCTTTTAAAATACATTTTTCCAGTTAGAAAAATCTTTATCTATTTTAGGGAGTACACCTTTAGGATGTTATAAAAAATTAATAGAGTATCACAAGAGTGGAGACCTTTCTTTTAAATATGTGAAGACTTTTAACATGGATGAATATGTAGGTAAGATATTTTTGAGTATTTTGGATATGTATTTGAATATGTTTGATGGTAGATTTTGAATAAAATGGGTATATTTTAGAGTATTAACATATTACTTAGATTTGTGCTTGACTATAGATATATTGTACTTAAGATATAGTGTTCTTTATAATGAGATTGCAAATACAGATTTAAAAATCTTTATTCTTGTGACAGCAATACTATGTCATAGAAAGGATATAGGACTGTAAATCAGAGAATCTTCATCCTTTTCTCTGCTATTTATGTCATACAGCTTTGAGCTAATCTATTCACAATTCTTTTTTTAAATTTTTTTTTTGGTGGGGAAATACTGGGAATCAAACTCAGTAACTCAAGCTTGCCAGGCAAGTGCTGCACCTCTGAGCGGTATCCCCGGCCCCTGTTTTGTTTTGTTTTGTTTTGTTTTGTTTTGTTTTATTTCATTTGACTTCATTTCATTTTATGTTTTTGGGTACCAGGAATCAAACTCGGGGTCTTGTGCTTGCGAGGCAGGTGCTGTGCCGCTAAGCTATATCCATGGCCGCTGCAGTCTTATTTATTCCTCCCGCTTTCTCTCTGTGCTTGAGACATAGTTAAAAGCAGTATTGCAGGGGCTGGGGATTTAGCTCAGTGGCTTAAGCACCTGCCTGGCAAGCGCGAGGTTGTGAGTTTGAGCCCCGGAACCAAAAAAAAAAAAAAAAAAAAACAGTATTGCAGGCCAGGTGTGGTTGTGCATGCCTGTCGTGTGGGTAATCCGGCACTCTGGGAGCTAAGGCCGGAAGATGGCAAGTTTGAGTTCAGCCAGATCAGTCAAGCAATTTAGCAAGACCCTGCCTTAAAAAAATGGTCTGGGGTGTATCTTGGAGTGAAGAGCCTGGGTTTAATCCCCAGTGCCATTAAGTTAAAAAATAAGCAAATACATAAAGTAAGGAACCAATATGGTAGTGATAAATTAAGTGTTGTATATGTAAAAGTAACTACTAACATTTTTTATCCAAAGTAAAGCTTATTCATATTAGTACTAATGAAACTTTTATAACATATTGAGTGCTAACTTCCTTAAGTGGAAATATCTGATACATAAAAATCCTGTATTAAAATATAAATACAGCGATACAGTTTTAATACTAGTACAAGTGATAGCCAGAGAATCATTATGATTCAGTATACTTGCATACATATAGGAAGAGTAGAAGAGGACCATAACCAGTGTTTTAGTTGAACAGTTATTTGATACATGAGTCAGTTTCACTGATTACAATTTTATGTGTTGGAGAAGTGTATAGTGGTTACATGACCATGAACTAGAATTCTGGTGTTCACAACCCAGTCTTCATGTGAGCTGTATCACCTTGGGAAAAATTCCATGTGTTTCATTTGTGATCTATAAAATTAGAATTATGGTAGGATTTCCATGGATGTTTCACAAGTTAATTTTATTAACATACACATATAAATTAATATAGTGATGCGTATATAAGCATATCTTCTACATAAAATATTTTTAAAATGGATATGGCATAAAAAATTAGATTTATTTTTGGAAATAATGAAATTTTTCTTTATGAATTTATTTAGGACTTCCAAGAAATCATCCTGAAAGCTACCATTCTTATATGTGGAATAACTTTTTTAAGCATATTGACATAGATCCTAATAATGCTCATATCCTTGATGGGAATGCAGCAGACTTACAAGCAGAATGTGATGCATTTGAAAGGAAAATAGAAGAAGCTGGAGGAATAGATCTTTTTGTTGGAGGTATGTAAGATTTCGTTACTACTAAGTGTTTGCTGATACTTGGATTGTTTTAAATTTTTTTTTAAAAAATCTTACCATTGCACAATTCAAAGAACACCCATTACTGTAATACCCATACAAAACAGAAATAGACTGATTTCTATTTTACTTTTAATAAAAAAAAAAAATCACCTTAAAATTCTAACAGTTAACAGAATTATTTAAATTATCCCTCAAGAGGCAGGTCTAAATTCCTCTTAAACTCTTCTGATTATCTCTTTAAGGTTGACAGTTCATTACATCTCTAAAAATAAGTGACCTGCTTATTTTTACCTTCCTAAATTATAGTTTTATCTTTTTCATAGTTTTTAACCTGCCCTCGCAGCCTCCTTGTGATAGGAGAATTGAATCTAACTAACTATTTACATGAGACACGGGTGAATTATATTGTATTGTATTTTAATTTATTTTATTTTTTATTTTTATTTATTTTTTTTTGAACCGAGAATTGAACTCATGACTTCATGCCTGCTAGGCAGGCACTTGGGCCACTGAGCTAAATCCCCAGCCCACGGGTGGATTTTAGCACCGCATGTAAATTACTTTATCTTACTGAGAAAAAATCAATTAAAAATACTGTAACTATTTATCTTTCATCCTTTAAATAATACAAATTAAACTATAAGTTTTCTTATTCCAAAATGAATGTTTGACTAAATTAACTTGTATTTATATATTTTATGTGTGTATGTGTGTGTGCATAATATACTGAAAATAGTAAGAGTTTCTTTCTTTCTAATAACATCATTTTCTGTTAGTATGAAAGATCTGAGACAGCTGGCTGATTGCAATGAGAATAGTATATTAAACTAATGCCAAATTGTTTTTTGCTAGATTCTTTAGTATTCAATTAAAAATACAATTATATTCTAAATTAACATGAAGCTATCTGTATATATCTTCTAATTAATTAGAAAATGCGACATTTCATAAATTAGGTCTACACTGAGATTACTTTGTGGTTGAAGTAGTACCCAAGTATAATTGAGGTGGTTGGTCGCTCTTCAACAGAATTGGGTTTTATGGTCAAATAAATTTGTTTTTATGATCTTTGCATGTCTTTGGTAAGTTTACTGAAAATTTTAATTAAATTATTTGCAAAATAATATTAGCTAGTTCAAAATTTGCAAGAATGAAGCATACGAATACTTTTTTTTGTCTAAAAACAGTTTATGGTGTGTGTGTATATATAGTTGATAATTCAGTCTTAACCTTTCTAGAGACTAGCGTATTTGTCCTTTAGTTTACTGAATTCTCTGAGGTTTTTAGTAAAATATTTCTAAGGATACCTACCTAGTAAGATTGAAATTTCTTTTCACAGAAGTTTTTATTCCTTTTTAGGAGAGCCAATACTACGTACTTTCTTATATGGACAGAAAAGTTTGTTTGTTTTTTGTTTTTTTGTTTTTTACTCTGAGCAAGAATGTGTGTTAATCTATGTTGTTTTTCAAAATAGAAAGTTATCTGTGTTTTAAATAAAATTTGCTGATATTTTGTAATCTGAGAGAATATTTGCACATTCCATTATCATTTCTATCTGTCAGATGTGAAGACTGAGACATTCGATTTTGTTTTGTTTTTATTTTGTTCCTTACTAAAGACTGAACCTAGAGGCACTCTTACTTTACTGTAGCCCCAGCCTTTTTAAAAAATTTTATTTACTTTTATTTATATTTGAGGCAGGGTCTCATTAATTTGCCCAGGCTGGATGCAAACTTGTGATCCTTCTGCTTTAGCTTACCCCAGAGTACTAGAAGTACAAATGTACTCCTATATTTTAGGAATACACCAAGAACCTATTCTTCAGATTTTCTAAACTCCCTAACAGAATCAAGTAGAATTGCTGGAATATATCTAAACTGAGTTGTATCAAAAAATGTCAGATTTATTGTTATACTAAAAAAGAATATTAGTTATTAAAGGTTGTTTTAAGTGAGTATTTGAAAAATGTCTTCATCTGTGACTTTTGTCTTTCCCTGTTAGTTTAATAACCTTGCTTGTGTGTGTGCAAATCCCTAGCAGAGTCGGTGCCCAGAAATAGAAATTACTTGGGGAAATACCTGATAAAGACTGTTTAACTGTATTTTGTTCTTTTGCTTGCTTTCCAGAAAGTATTCATAATTTAGGGTAATTTTTAGTCTGCAGCTCTCTAAAACTGGTTTCTGGTAGAACACTCATCTTTTCCATAGCTGTAAGTCATTTCTCATTTCTTTTTAGATAACCGATTCTTTAGTTTACATACAGTAAACTACCTCAATTTTTCCCTCAAAGTAAATGGAACATAAATTGTTTATTGCCGACTCTTACTACTAAAAAAGAGTTGACTTTATTTTTTAACCAATTTGTCTTAAGTGTCCTATAGTTATCTCTGTTCTCCACACCAAAGGATAAAAAAACCCGAAACATTTATACAAGTTTCCTTGTCTCCTCCATTAACTTCATTTCAGTCCAGAGTTTGACATTTTATATATACCATCTAAAAGGACTCACTTACTCTGTGCATGAAAAGAAAATAGTTAACCTATGTTTTCTTTTCCTGTTTGTAGTAATCTGTTTATTAGAGATATATATGTATATGAAAGAATCTGATCTGATTCTTTGTTGATTTAGGTTTGTTATTATTGGACTTTTCTAGACAAGGCTTGGTATCTGGGTCTTACCACTTGCCCTTCTTTTGTTCCAGGGTTTGGTTAATAAAAACACTTAAGAACTGCCAAATGGGATCAAAATATCAGCTTTATTGAAGGTAAAGTTGGACTAGAGATTATAGGTCTTGAAGTCAGAATGAGCTCAAGAATGTTAATCTGCTCACGCCAGGGAATTAGAGGAGGCAATCCCTTCTCCTGATAAAGAGAAGGAAGAGTATATATTCTTAAAAGTTCTTATTCTTCCCCTAATGGCAAAAGTGTTAATAGAGAGAATGAAGCGTATCATGGTTTTCTAACCTAGCGCCAGCAAAGAAATGCACAAACGAATCTAGTGTCTTTAATTTTCTGTTTCACTAGAGGACAGTAGGGACAATTTTGGCTTGTCTTGGTTTGGTTTGGTTTGGTTGCCACGGGATTGAATTCTTTAGTTTGCTGCTAATAGGAAGTGACTCATGAGACCAGAAGCATATTAAATGGAATGATTTGGGTTACTCACAAAACTGAAGGAAGAGTTAAAATAGCTCAGTCTTTGGAAAAACAAGAATGAGAGAACTTCAGCTGTCAGAAATAGGAACTCCGCATCCTTCTTCCTGCAGTGTTGCTATCTTGTGTCTCCTTTCTAGATATCTTCTGTTTTTTGTATAACCCATGTCAGTCAGATCTGAAGAGTGGTTCTATGCGGTTCATTTGGGACAAGTGTTTATTTCTAGACCACAGTCACTCTGCCTGACAGGAACAAAAGAAATCACGGTCATTTGAGCCCTTGTAGTGAGAAGCAGAGCTACAGGGAGAAGAAACTGCTGAAAGAATAGCAGTCATCCTATTCATTCAACCATTGAGTGCCTCCTGTGTAATGTTATTCTGAATGGTGAGGGGACATGAACATAAAGCCCTTATGCATGAAATTTATATTCTACTCACAGAACTAAAAGAACACAAGACATGTATCAGTCAGTGAGTTTTTTCAGATGTTTCATAGAGATAGTATCTTAATTTAAACTTAAATGTGAGTAAGAATTAGCCAGTTAAACACTTGTATCAGCCATCTCACTTTTGAGTTCCTCATGACCAATAATTAATGTGTTGACATGTCTCTATTGTTAACTTTTGCTTATAATTTCTTCTGTGTTACCAAGTTCACCAATAAGAATACTAGTGTTGGTATTAGTATGTTTTTTTTTTCTGGACATATTTTTCTGGTTCCATCTTTTACTCTTTATACATATAAAGACAAGTATTTATGCACCTAAGAGGAGAAACAATATTTTTACAAGTCTAGATAGAAAGATATGTGTAATTAAAATTTAAATTTACAAGTAGATGTACATAAAAGTGGAAATTATCCTTGGATACTAAGTCTGCACATTAAAATTTATGTCACTGTATTAAACTGTCTTAGATTGTTGTGCTTTCCTAGTCTGTGTTTGCTTCATATTCATTATTTCCTTGACCTTTCAAAACTAGGTAGCTGTCAGATTTTATGCTGTGTTGTGGTCTGTGAAATTTTTATATTATGTTAGAATTGTGTGTTTAAAAAAATTAAAGAATTGTGTGCTAAATGTCAATAAAATATGCCTAACTTATTATTAAAGTGAATATGTAGAGTATAAGTATAAAAGATATTTTAATGACTTAGAGAACTTACAGTTTTTAATGAAGTTGCCATATATTTAATTACCACTGAAAGAATATATAAAAGTTCATTTATTTTATAGATTATTTTGTAAAAACTTACTTCCCATTTTTTTCAAATAAGACATGCTATGTTCCTACCTATATTTTAGAGGCAATCCTAGAATATTAGAATTATCTGTAATTCTCCTTAAAGCAGTATTTTTCAAACTGTTTTCTTTCATTATGTGGTCGCAGAATCAATGTAACAGTCACAACTAGCATTTCCATTTTGTTTCTTTTATTAATAAAATGGAATAAAATAGAAAGCAGCTTGTATGGCTCCTAGTAAAACTATGTGTGATTTTATTGTACTTACAGGTTTGTGTGAGATGTGTGTGTGTGTACTAGAATGTAGTATCAAATGTTATTTCTTACAATAGATTGCATTAAAAAATGTTTAAAAAATCATCCAATTTGTATTTTTATAAGTGAGGAAACTGTACTACAGAAAGTTCTACTAGTTAATTGCCCCATTCTGGACTAAAACCAGGTGAATTAAAACATGACTATAAAGAGCACTATGTTAGGAATCAAAATATTTAGATGTGAGTCTGTTTGGTATTTACTAAATTATAAGTGACCTTGAAAGGGTTACTTATTTTTTTGAGCATCAGTTTCCTTTTGTATTAACAAAAAGGTGGAAGAGAAGAGGAAAATAGATTTGCCTTCTTGCCATCTAACAAGATGTTTAAATACAGCTGTTGTAGTAATCTATGTGAAAGTGATTTATGAACTCTAAGGTGTAAATTTACTTAATTTTAAACAATTTACTGCTATTATTGGAATCTTGCCAACTCTGTGCTATGCACATGGAAATAGTGTGTTGAGTAAACTATATGCAAATAAATATTTTAATGATTAGGAATTCGGCTATAAAATAAAACAGGTAAGTGTCTTTACAGTTATTTCCATGCCCTTAAAACTATATAGAACTTTGAGAAAGCATATTTATTGTATGTGAGAAACCTAGTTTACTTTATGCTTATATGTGTGTATGATTCTTTTGAAAGGAATAGGTCCAGATGGTCATATTGCTTTTAATGAACCAGGATCCAGTTTAGTATCAAGGACAAGATTAAAGACTTTAGCAATGGACACCATTTTGGCAAATGCGAAATATTTTGATGGAGATTTATCAAAAGTGCCAACTATGGCTCTAACTGTTGGTGTGGGGACAGTGATGGATGCTAGAGAAGTAAGAATTACATGTTCTTATTTTTTCTATGATATTTAAGTATTTTGAAGTGATTATAATACATAATGTGATATTTTATTACATCCTGTTTGCAATAAAAAATTGTATTTGCAGTCACAGGATTTCATATGATTGCCATGTTAGGAATCAACTAAACAGAAATATCTGAAGCTGAATAATGTGTATACCCCCCCCCCCCCCCTTTTGAGACAGGGTCTCACTATGCAGTTCAGGCTGGCCTTGAGCTCACTTTGTAACCCATGCTGGTCTCAAACTCACAGTAATCCTCCAGCTTCAACCTTCCAAGTGCTGGAATTACAGGCACGTGCCACCACGCTCCGCTATTCTACTTCTTTTGATGCACTGTTTCACTTGTGTTCTTACATCACAGTTAAGATCTGGAAATCTTACTAATCATATGGTTTATTTTTAATTGAAATTGCCTTGTAAAAACACTCTTCGGGCTAAGATGCAATCTTAGAATACTTTCCAATTTTGGAGCCCTCAGGATAATTAAACATAAAGTGCTTCTTGGTTGTATGTACGAGGTGATAGACAAGTCGGTATCTCACAGAAAATCCCAGGGTTGGATCTGTTCCAGTTTTAGTATATTTAAAGATGTATGAGTAGTGAACCATAAACCTTGCCTAATTTTGAAGTCTTTAATTGGACTTCCATTTAATTCCTTGAGAATAACAACAAATTAGAGTCAGTTTATGATTCCACTGTTTAAATTATGTGGAAATCCAGATTTATGTTCTTTCCAGTTAGCAAGATCGGACAGGTTCAAAGAAAGAGGATAAAATATGATGCACAATTATATCTATTTTTAATAAAATTATCAAAGTATAGAAGTTACTCATTATCCAAAAACATGGATATCTGAAAAAGGCATGTCAAGGACTGAAATTTTATACCAGATAAGTTGGAAAAAAGTATTCTAAAGCAGTGTTATTTCTAAAAGATGAAACAAAGTTATCAAGTAGATTTCTTAAATTTAAGATGATCCCAATTTAATATAACTGATTTACACTCATTTTTAAAATGAAGAGAAAATTAGTCAAATACCAGGGGTTTTTTTCCTTTTGGTCACTTTTCCAACAAAATCATGATGCCATTTACCTAACAGTATTTGTTCCTGTCATGATCATGAAAAAACAAATCTGTATGCCAAAACTATTCTCGGGCTTCCTCATTTTCCCTGGGACCTATCTTAGTTCTTTGATGTTCATAGTGTTCTTTTGAAATGTGTTATATTTTATTGATTTTCTTGCTTTCAGCTGTTACTGGTTTAATGTAAACAGATTGTCTTGCCAGTGGTTTTTGAGCTATCTTTTAGCATCATTTTTCTTATCAGCACATACATATGGTAATTAGAAGCTATAATAGAATGTTTGAATTTTTAAGAACTTGGTATAGTAAAAGATACATTTACCAAAAATCGTAGGATATATGTTTAAAAATGGGTAATATTTGAGTATTTTGGTGAAGATAAATACCAGAGTATCTTTTACTATAATTTTTAAAATTTGAACATTCACTATAGTTTCTGATCACCACATAAACCTAAATTTGAATCTGTGTTGGGGTCAGATGCTACTGAGTGGTAGAGTTTGAATAGAGAACTAAATTTTAAGTGTTGAGTTCATCAATATCTGTTTTCCCATTGTGGCAGCTCATATGAGGACCTTCTGTACATTGGAAGTTATTTCAAGTTTCCTTAAGACTTGGGAATTGTCAGCTTATATAAGGAACATCACAGGCCACTAGCCCTACTATCCAACTCTTTCTTGGCTTTGGACTTTTCACCATTGATGACATATCTGGATATTCTTTTTCCACTCCTTGTGTTGCCATTAATTCACTGTTGAATTTTTGTGGTACTCTTTTTAATATCCTTATATTCAAAATAATTTTATTTTCTTATATGCTCCTCAGCACTGGTCATAAATTATAATTATTTTAGTATGTTTCCTGGTATATTATCTGTTTCTTTATATTCTCCGCATATTTGTGAATCATATAGTATAGCATCTAACACTGCTTGCCATCTAATAGATATTAAATAGCTGTTGGTAGTAGTTTGAATTATGTATGTTCACTATTTTGGACAAAATTGGTCCAATTCCCAGTTTATCTACTTGAACCACAAGAATGGATTTTGAATGACTTTTGGCTATTTTTTCAGAAGCCACTTTATCTTGAGAGGGTAAAATTTGTTCTAAGTTATAGCTTAAGATAATGCCATATATTTTGAAAGTGATTTTCAGTGACACAAACTTTTTAGTTATTGCAGCATCTTTAAAATACAGTTTAATTATTTGACTATTCTTAATGGTAACATACAGAACACCAGTAATTCTTAAAACCTACTTTTGACTGCCTTACCGAGAGTCACAGAGGTTACCATTGACTTCTCGGCAAGTGTTTCCTATAGGACCTCTTTTTACAATGTATTACTATTGACGGTTCTGTCATTACAGAGCTCTGCGTTATCTTTCCTTGCTGTTTCTTCTCTGCCAGCTTTCCTAGCTCTTCTTCTTTCATCGGCCTTATGAACATTGTTTTTCCTGCAGTTTCACTGTAGCATTGTATGCTCATTCTACATACTCGGCTCGGACCATCTTCTCTATGACTGTTTTTTTAAAAAGTACTGCATCAATCCGTACTAGTCACAACACTGAACATTCCTGTCAGTAGTTTCATCACTATTGCAAAATAGATTGCTCTCAGTAGAGAACCTGCTAATGCATATCTTTAGCCAGTCTTGTTCCTGAAGCTGCAGAGAGAACTATTGCTTACTGTCTGCTGACATCTAGATGTTTAGAGACTCCTTATGTTACACTATTTAAAATATAAATGTCTTTCTACCCAAATTGTCTTTGTTCTAAATATTTCTTCCTGGTGAAAAGCAGAATTCATCACAAAAAATCTTCTGTGCTTAAAACATTTATCCTGTGTTCACCTTCTTCCTTTCCACATTTAAATCATTCTTCCTTTCCACATCTAATCATTCACTAGGTCCCAGATATTAACAGATAACTTGTATAAATAACTTGTATCCAGCCCTCTTCACAGCCCTCATAATTCAATCTCGTAATTTCTGAGGTAGAAACTTTTCATCCTGACTCATGGCTATTTTTGGTCTTTACCTGTACCAATCATTGCATGGATCAGTTTTTCAAAAACATTTTTAAATTTATTATTCTGTAACTATGTGTATAATTTTCTGTTCCTCCGTTAGAAAATCAGGTTTCACCACTTTTGCTAAAATGTCTTGACTGCAACCCATTTACAGCCATTTTCTTTTGATTCCTTATGCTCCATCTTTATCAGACTTTCAGCCCCGTCTCCCCAATAGTGGAAATAGACCCTAGGGTTTTTGCATTGAGCTACATCTCCAGGCCTTTTTTTTTTTTTTTTTTTTTTGGATACAGAGTCTCTCTTTGTAGCCCAGGTTGGCCAGGAACTCAAAGCAGTCCTGCTGCCTCCCAAGTGCTAGGATTATAGGCATGTGTTGTAGCTCTTGCTTTTGGCTGACTACCCTATAACTCAAATTTTCCATTACCTGGAGACTTTGTCCATAAGGCTTAGTTTCCTAGAGGAGTTTTCTGAGCCTTCCCATAGAATTTTACTAACCTTATTGTGCTTTATTTTATATACATAGGTTTTATATGTTGGTTACAATAATTCATGTATCTGTTCTTCTGGCATCCTTGCCATCTTAAGGCTGTACAGTGCACTGGTTCTCAAACATCAGTGCATGTATAAGAATCACTAGTGTCCACTCCCAAAAATTGATTCTTCAGATTTGAAGATTCTGTCATTTGAGAAAACATCTTAAATTATTCATACAGGTTGTCTTTTTTCATAATATGAGGATTTCTGTCATTGAAAATAGAGGATTGGTTATAATAGAATGGGTTTCAAATCAGCATCAAAGTTGTATTTTGAGAGCTATTTTTTACTCTCTACCTTTTCAGATGTCTTAATTCTTACATTTATGATCTAGCCATAAACACTAAATTATTTTTGGTCTGACTCTTTCAGCCTCCATTCCTTCCACTCCCTTTGCAATGTCAATACTAGCATATTACTACTAATTAACAATGAATGTACATGATTTTTCAGGTGATGATCCTCATAACGGGTGCACACAAGGCATTTGCCTTGTACAAAGCAATAGAAGAAGGAGTCAATCATATGTGGACTGTTTCAGCGTTTCAGCAGCATCCTAGAACTATTTTTGTATGCGATGAAGATGCTACTTTAGAATTAAGAGTTAAAACTGTGAAATACTTTAAAGGTGAGCACTACATTTCAGAAGCAAAGTGTGAGATGTTCTGTTGTAGATGACAAAACTTAAGTGTTACTGTGGGGATTAAACCCTACACTGCAGGCCATTGAAAACGTGTGCTGCTATAATAGCAGATTTTTTCAAGGAACAAAACTTTTCTCTTAGGGTAAGAATAGCTTTCAGAGAAGTGCCCTATTTTATTTTCCATAGTAAAGAAAATCTCTTATATCTAGATTTTCAGTGAATACATTTTTTCTTTTTCTTGGTACCAAGAATCGAACTCATGATCTTGTGCTTGCCAAGCAAGCGCTTATGCCACTAAACAAAGTCCCCAGCCCTCATTTTGGGGGGCGGTGTGTGCTGGGGATTGAACTCACAACCATGCGCTTGTCAAGCAGGCACTTATGCCACGGAACTAAATCCCCAGCCTAATCCATTTTTCTTGAAATCCAAAATTCAATATTTTAATTTCATATTGAACATACCACATTAAATATCCAAATAGAATGTGTATCTGTATTTTCTGAGTTTCTTTTCATGTTTACCAGCCCCACCCTAAGTCTCTACTTAAAATCTAATCCATGGTTGATGCATCTCCAACGATCTCATTTAATAATCAGTTTCAATTTTCCCCTATAATAGCTATATTTTAAAACACTAGGGAAAATACTATAAACCAACACTGTCTAGACTTCTGCATGATTTTCCTTTTGCTTTTTCTTGCATTCTATTTTAGTAATTCTACAACCATATTGTACCTGGTTGTGTATTAAAAAAAAAAATCACATATGCGTGGCGTAATGGGTTGTTTAAATTTCAAGGAATGTTTTTACTAAATTTAGAACTCATTACCTGATTAAGAGTTGGCTTCCTATATAAATACATGAGCAGAAAATTATTTCTTTATAAATCACCTGCATTTATATAGCTGGTATTCAGAATATGTGCTACTTCTGTTCCATAATGGAATATACATTTGAATCTTACTCTAGTGACTTTAACAGAAAATATACTAAGTCAAGTTTCTGTTTCATGAATATCATTGCTTGAGACGAGATTAAGAAGCCATGTTTTACTCTCAGACATACTGATCTTTAAAGTTGGGATGTCTTAAAATTGGTGTCACGTCATACTTTATCTGATAAATTGTGAACAGTACATAAAATAATGGTGTCTCAAACAGCATTTCATATTTAGAATTATAGTATGTACTCACGTATAATTCAGTTAAAGGAAATCATTAACTTATAGTTTATGTAAATGTTAAAATGGCATATTGAAAGTGGTATGCAAGTGATAGAAGTTTGGCAAGTACTGAAAACATTTTTCAGAGAAAAATTTTGATCTCTATATAGTATTATATTTCCATTTAATGTTTTGTGAGCATTTTTCTTTACTAAATATTCTTCAAAGGCATTTTAATTGGTGGTGAAGTAAATGTATCAAAATGTAAACATTTGCTTGTGTAACACATTTTATTTTTTATATCTTCATGATTTAAATTAGGAGTTTTACTAAGCAACAAATGTAACAAATTAAGATTAGGAATTGTTGGTTTCTTTGTAATTTGATAGGTCGAAACAGAGAGCTATCAGTCATGAGCTGTGAATAACCTGAGTTTGCAGGTGGAATTTTACCTAAATATTTTCATGTAGTTCTCTAGATTTCATCACAAATGTGTTAAGTTCCTTGGAGTTAATACAAACAATACTCATTTTCAGTTTTAAGGCATTTAACACACCCATTTTCAAAACCAGTAGTCCCCAGATAAACTCTATTGTCCTGGTTTTGTCATAATTTAATCTTTAACAAGATGAGTTTTACATTTTTTTAGAATATTTAATAATAGCTAGTACTTGCAGTAAAGGTAAGATCTAATAGGTATGCACAAGGATATATATCCCTTATAATATTAAAATCTACATAAATTTAAACTAAGTTACCACTTTTAAGCATATGTACCCATTTTAAAATGAAATTTAAAACCTATTTAAATTTAAAATCTAAGTTTCTACTTATTTAAGCTTCTCTATTGTTTTAGTAAACCTTATTGTGTGACAAATCTTATAATTAACATTTTTGTAAATATATATTCGAAAGAGTAGAAAATTGCCAGTTGAATGTACAGAATAATATACTGGAAGACTAACGCTATCTTAGTGTAACAGCAATTCTAGTCCCTAACTGAACTCTTAGTAGAAAAACTGACAGAGGATCAAATCAGTGTAAACTTTCAGATGTAATTAAAATACATTATCCACATTGTATTCAAGTTTGCTAGCCTATCAAACAAGCACTGCTCCTACCCTGGTTATTTCCAAAAGTACTGTACACATTTCAGGCCTGCAGTTTCATAAGTAATTATAAGCTGATTATTTGCTAGGTAGTTAAAACTAAGTATTTTAAGACATTTTTATTTACATTTTTCCGTAAACATGACTCTTTTGTATCAGATGGAAACCAAATATACTTATTGTATCTTCTAAATATTTTTTTTTCTAAAGTAAATGACATAGTTCAAAATTTAAAAAAACACAACTAGAACTGTGCTTTTTGTCTTTAAGGTTTAATGCATGTGCACAATAAACTTGTGGATCCGCTATACAGTATGAAAGAAGGAAATTGAAGGACTTGGAAGCAAAATTCTACTTGGAAACACCATTTTATTATTAGATGAATTTTCAGCTATGCAACATGATAAATCATGGGAAACACTGAAGATTGTCACTTTAAAAATCCATTATCTATGCTGAACATTCCATATTTAGAATGTCTGTTTTACACTAGGGTTCATGGGAAATACTTGGCTCTCAAAGTTTATTGGCTGTTTATTATCAATTATAGAAAGCTGCATACCTACCTATAAAAACAGCATACAAATGTCTGCTGGTTTCATTTTAAAATTAAAGATTCTATACATCAGGTACCATGATGACATGATGTAGATATTTCATTTTTTAATTACAGGAAGGCACTCCAAGCCTTTCATTTATCACACCACTATCATTGCAAATTTTTACTCTTGGAATGCTATCTTTAGATTTCTGTGAATTACACACATGCTTTTTTCTGCATGGTGTTGCCTTAATCATCTTTCAGCAGTAGTATGTGGACATGAGAAGTCCTGCTACAGATTGTTGGTAAAGAAAATGTGAAGAGATGACAATGTCTGAAAGTAGTTTACCTCCTTTTGGAAAGTATGTGTAAGTGCATGGTTTTTCTGCGCACCTTCTTATATAGCACCTTTTTACAAATACGCTCTTATTTTTACTTAATGACTAGGGTTCTTGTTCTCTCTCTATATATGTATAGCTTGGCATTATGAGCTTTATATAAACTTAAATGCTTTTGGAGAATATTTTCTGATTATTGCTAAATTTCATAAATGATTAGTTTTATTCCTTTTGTGTATATGTATGTCTAAAAGGATATATGAAATATAAAATTACTGTAAACCATTTCAGATTGTGATAAATTTAATTAAATTATAGATCTATATTGTTTTCTATCTTTAACTCAAATAAAGCTTATTAATAAGGAAGTTACCTAAATTTTATTTCCAGAAGTGAAACAACAAATGCTTATGTGAGATTCCAACAATTAATAGTACTTCTAAGCCAACATTTATTTGTTGCCATTATGCAATTAGGTGATTTAAATTAAAGATAGTTTCCCTACCTGTAATTTTAGTTTTGTGTCTCATGGGAGTAAAAGAACACACCTTATCCTTTGCATGTTTTCAATTTATAAGTACATCTTGTAGAAGAAGCCTTATGTATCTGCTTAATAATCTATGATTAAAATATAAGTTGTTTAAAAAATTTAAATAGCAAAGTAAATTAAAAATGAGATAAGGCTTCTAGAGTAAAATAATGCTGCTTTATGTTAAGATACATTTAATAGCCTTACCAAAGATTTTGAACCAGTGTATCAGTAGCATCTGGCAGTAGTAGTTCTGGTAATAAGAAATGTTTACTGCAGACTACCTTAACTATCTTTGGTCATAGAATATCAGAGCGAAAAAGCCAAAGGTGTACCTGTTTTGGTGTACCATTCATAGGTATTGCTGTGCTATAAAGGTCTAAAAGATACCCTTTTCATTACAGCTGATGTTAAGCTAGTTTAGGTTCATATACTCTAACTGCAGCAGACTACTCTCTGGCTTCTGTAACTTAGGGAGCTAAGTCAGAAAGTAAGATGTTGTTACAGAATTTGAAAGCTTATTGAAGTCATGTCACAAGAAGAAGTAAAATTGACTTTCAAAGAATAAAACCACTGTTTGAATTCCATGTCAGTCAATAACTGCCCTTGGCTAAAAATCTTAGCTTACTCTGTTTTGTTACATAGATTGAATAAAAGAAGCATATAGAACTCAGCATGGTAGCTGACATATCAACCTTAAACTATTTTAATAGTCACACATTCATTGTAGAAATCCTAGTAACACAGTACCGCTGGCTAAGTATATCCTTGTAAGACACACAGCTCAAAATCACTAAAATCATCTGACCAGTAAAGTGGCCACAGGAGAGACCTTAAACTTACGATAAAAATTTGGAAAATGAGGTGTGTGGGGGGGTGCCACATTCTTTAATCCCAGCTACCCAGGAGGCGCAAGGAGAAGGATGTCAAATTTGAGGTCAGCCTTAGTAATTTAGCAAGACCTCTCAGAAAAAGGGCCACATATGCAACTCTGTAGCCCCTGGGTTAATCTCAAGTGCCATTAAATAGAAAGTAAATAATCAGTCTATAAAATGCTATTTTGTACTATGATTAGTACAAGCAAAACTTTCCTAAAGAGTCATGGTAAAGGAGAATAACATTTGTCAAAAAAGAAACATTACATAACAGAAACTGTGTATGTTATGTACCAGGTACCAACTTTTGACTTTCCTCTTAGCAGTAATATGGGAACACAACATTTATTTTAGAAACTATTTTCCTAATTTCAAATATGCTGCCATGTTTGAAAATAATTATTGTCATGGAGCTTCTTATTTCATCTGTGTTCTTTTGGGCAAGAAAGGAAAAGTAAATGAGCAGATTAATTTATATACACAAGATAAACCATGGACTTCACCTCTACAGACAATATTAAATCCTGTCTTTTTTTTCTTTTTTAGACAAGTTTTCACCATGCAGGTCAGGCTGCACTTGAACTCACTTTGTACCCCAGGCTGGCCTCACACTACAGCGATTCTCATGCCTCAGTCTCCGAGTGCTGGGATTATAGGTGTATGCCACCACGCCTGGCAAATAGTGTCTTAGTTCAAATTAAAACTATCCCTTAATATAACACACTGAGCATAAAATTCATCATTGATGGCCTTATCCCTAAAAGGTACTTTCCTCATTCAAGGTAGGTAACAAAAATCAATAGCTAAATTATCTTGTTTCTGTAATGTATTCTGTGTGCTGGTTTCTTAATTGAATGAAAATGGCATTAAGTGATTTTGAATTAACATAGCAGTTTACTGGCTGTGTGATCTCAGGTATGACGTTTAGGCGACCATATACTGTAGCCCACTAATACCATATAATCATTTTGCATAAAAGCATTTTCATGGAGGGGAATAATATAATACCTGCCCTAGTCTTAGCTTAGAAGTGTAATGTAAACCATGTAGTTAACTGACATTTAATAAAATGTCAAAACATCTTATCAAAAACTAGAGCAAATGTCTAAACAGTATGTTGAATTTAGTAAATAATTCATATATATCAGGTATTGATCCAGCTTTGACAATTCAGTGATTTTGAAAATCTTTTCACTTAAAAACAGAATCAATATAGGGCCTTTTAGCATAAAGACAACCTGAATGGGAAAACAAAGTTAAATTCCACTGTATCTAAATATATCACACATTTAATAATGTAATTCTTACAACAACCTGTAGACGTAGTGTAATACTAACTTTAGTGTTCTACAAAGGCCAAGTAATCCAGCCAACATGACTAGTGAATAGTAGAACAGAAATTTGAAAGTGTATGCCTTCTAAATCCTACCTCTTATCCATGTACAACTCTCTTTCAAGGAAAGGCCATTAGGTTATGTAAACCTGAAAACCTGAAAGTAAGAAGCAAGTCTTAAAATTTTCATTGTCAAAGTATTATAAATTATAAAAACAATAGATTATAACTTATGAAAATTCTGAATTATTTATTAGATTGTGTTTTTAAAACTTTTATAAAAGCATCTTTTGGAACTTCAATGTTGCCAATTTTCCTCAGTTTTTTTTTTCCTTCTGCTTGTCTCTTCAAAAGTTTCATTTTTCGGGTAATATCACCACCATACTGAAAAATATTTTGAAAATTTTAAGTTCCGATCACGTCATGGAAAAATAATTACACAATTACATAGAATCAGCAATATATATCTAAGTACCTTACCAAAGTATTATCCATAAAGTAGGTATTTATAGTTACCTCTCTAATCCTCATGCTGATTTTACTGCTCAAAGGATGACAAAGGCTTTATTTGTATTTCTCAGTTGACTCATAGCTTAAAATTTTGGATTGTATAGCTATAGTCCGGTATGCAAACTCTTACATTGTCATAAGTGGGCAGAAGCTATGCTAAGCATTTAGAAAAAGTACTCGGTTCTTAATAACTGATTTAATAAGTTTAACTGAGACAGTAGACTTTGGCAAAGCAATATAGGAGAGGTAGATACCAATTCCCATAGTGTTCCCACTGTAACAGTCATTACATTTAAGTCAACAAAGATGTTGCTCAAATCATGTAAATAACTGTTAAATAAAATCCTCAATGTTTCATAGGAGGAAATTTTATGAATAAGATGAGAACATGTTTAATAACATAGCCAAAATAAATGAATTACTGTGGTCAAGCTAAATTTTACTTACTATTTAAAAAGAAATAAAGGGCATATGAAAACCAGCAATAGAATCAGTAGATTTATGCCCCCTTTGATTTTAAAACCATAAAACAGACATACTACAAAGTAGAATAAATACTGGATACGTACACATTTTGCCAAAACATTTTTCTTATAGGCTTTCACACTGTAACAGAGGAAATTTTTAGTTAAGTATGTTAATTTCATTATACTTTATTATAAGTATTTCCAAAACTAATTTCCCTTTACCAAAATATTTTAATGACAGTGTCATTGCCTATGTAAAACTGCCCTAAAGCAAAAACAGTTCAAAGGTTCTTGCATTTGTTTTCATGTTCTTAGCATAAAAGACCAAATAAATGCATGATGATTATCAACGTATGTGAACTTTATTAAAGGAAAAATGGCCAAGGCTTACAAATACAAACATAATTAGGCCAAATCAGAGTATGATGTGACCTTGACACAAGAATTATATCAAGTTATTTCTGGTTCAGCCTAGAAAACTGTTACTACTTCAATGAAATTAAAACTGGATATTATCTCATTACTGACTTCAATATATGTGGGCAGTGTGGTCAGAAATATAAAACTATTAATTGGCTGAGACTTTTAGATAACCCATCTCAAAGCAAACTACACAACACACACACACACACACACAGAGAGAGAGAGAGCGCGCGCGCGAGAGAGCGAGAGAGCTGGGGATGTAGCTTAGCAGGACAGTGCCTCCCTGGCAAGCATAAGGCCCTGAGTTTGATTCCTGATACCAATAATAATAAGAATAGTAAGTTTAATATACCCATCCGATTAGTTATAATATTGTAAAATTTCTAAAAAATTTCCATATATCTCTAAAGTTTGAAAAATAGCTCCTTTAAGTATTCTCTGCAATGTAAAAATACCTTTGTTTCCTTAAGGAATTCTTTACCTCAGCACAGTCTGGAAGATGATCATATATTAACTGTTTTAAATTATACTTTCCAGGATGTTCCTCTCATTATCAACTCCACTCTGCTTAATTTCTGTTTTCACTAAGCAAAATAGTATTACAAAAATGAACCTGGCTTTACTTCAAATAATGGGCATAAAGTTTATCTTAAGTCTATGTAAAATAACCACTATTATTTCATTAGCTTTGAGTTAACCTCATAACCTTTGGGTTAATTGCGATTTTCAGCTTTTCATGAGTAGGTATTCTTGATTTTCCAAAGTCTTAGGATCATAAATAAAAGAAGTACCACAAAATACTTCCTGCATTTGATGTTAAAGTGGAGTAGTGTTCTGTTTATACACAGTGTTCTGTTTATACACTGCCCTTGATGGAAGAGACCACTTTGCTATAAAAAATAACCGATCTTCCATGTCTGCTATAAGCCATGCAAGGTCACTAAGTTGAGAATGTAAAGCCTAATGAGAAATTAATATTTTTGATTTACAAGTTTCCTAGTTTGGAGGAAGTGATACTAGATACTTCAAGTAGAAATTTTTGTTTTTTGACATAGGTTCTCTTATAACCTACCTGAATAGATTATAATTCTACCTAGATAAAATCTTAGAGATTCCTTACTCAGGAAAACCAGTAGTCATTCAGTGTAAATAAGTAGAAATTTTCTAATCCATATATCTTACATTACCATCTCCTAGTGGTATTACATAGTTCAAAGTAGCAGTCATCACTTAAATCAGTGCAACAGAGTCAGACAGTTGTACCTTACTATTACTTCAAGTAAGAATAAAACTTGGGCATTGTTAAAGTAAAAGTTTCAGTATTCTTTGTTTTCCAGTTATATCACTTCTAAAACTATCCTGGAAAGAAAAACCAATTTCAACTCACGTTTCTCTTGCAATGATTTTACTTCCAATAGCAGCTTGAATTGCTATCTCAAACAGCTGCCTAGGAAGAGAATCCTTTAGACGTTCACATATGGTTTTTCCAATAGAGTATGCTTTTTCCCTTAAGACCGAAAAAAACAAATACAGCTATTTATATATCTTATAATTAATGTCTTTAAAGTTCATGTATATAAATAATGTAAATGTGATTTTTTTTTTAAAGAAGTCTCAAATAGAACTCATGTACTGTTAAAAATAAATTCTAGTACCTGAACCATGAATTTCTGTTTTTAAAAACATATGAGCGAGGTAGTATCTGTAATCCCAGAACTCTGGGAGGTCAAGGCCAAAGGATCACAGGTTCAAGCCAGGCCTGGGCAACTCAGTAACTTAGGCCATGTTCTGAAAGTTTGTTTGTTTTGTAGTACAGGCTGGCCTTGAACTCCTGACAATATTTCTGCGTCAACCTCCCAAGTGCCGGGATTATAGACCTGTACCACCATACATATCTTCAGGTTCCAAGTTTTAAAAATGAAAAAAGGCCGAGGATGTAGCTTAGTGGAAAGGCCCTGAGTTCAGTTATCAATACTGGAAAAAAGAAATGTCTACAAAATACAGGAACACATATATTTTAGACTAAAAACAATTCTTAATGGCTTTCTCTGTCCTGAAGAAAACACTGTTAACATTTCATGCTTATTTTAGACGTATATATCATTTATCCTTTTCTTGCATGTTTGTTGTAGTTAGAGCATAGTATATACATCCTGTTTTCGCAATAAATACTTTTCTGTCCTTAAATTTTCACATGTTCAATAATTTACCTTAAGCAGTCCACCTGAATATTTGATTTTTCAGTATTTTTTTTTATGAATTTAACACCTGTTTTGTTACCAATCCAAAAAACATCATTTATAAAGTTTTAAAAACTTTTTATTTTCGCAAAGTATGTAACTGAAACATTTCTTTCCATGACATTCTTCCTAGATATTATAACTTTTAACTTTCTCTATACAGTATGCTGGAAAGAAGTACAGAAAACAACAGAAGGAAACATATAGAGAAATCTATCTTCAAATGTTTTTAAAATGTAGCTTCTCAAATAAAAATGTCCAATAACAAAAACACGTCAAAACTTATTATTTTTACCTTTCATTATAAGTTTCAATTCGACTTACTTATGTACGACAGTTACTAGCTCCTCTACAATATTTCCATTCAGGAGAATGTCCATTTTTACAAGATCTGCTGTCTGGTAGCCTGCATCTTCATAATCAAAGCTAATAAAGAAAAAAATCCAAATGAAACATTTTTCAGCAGATTATATTTTATGTCTTTTTTCCTTTTATTACCTCCTAAAATCTAACTTTTCATCAAAATATTATATACACTTTATGTAAGTGAACTTAAATATGCATGAAAAGGAACATCTGTTCTTTTTGTTTGCAAAGCATATCTGAAGAGAGGCAGAATGTGGCTAAGCTAGACCAGGTTAATGGACTGATAAAGTCAAGGGCACCTCCTTTCCAGTGCTGCCTTCTGTGCCAGTACTACCTAGTGCACATTTGATATTCATTAATATTTTTTACCTAGTGTCATTCTCAAGATTCATGAATTGAGTTCTGTGTCATATTCTATTAACAATGACAAGCCTGTGTTTAAATAGTAAGGTACTGACACACAGCCATGCATGATGAACCCTTCAGTTTGTACCTTCACCAGGCTTTTGTAGCAGTTAAGTGAGTTAATATGTGTAAAGCGCTTGGAGTACTACCTAGTGCACATTAATTAAAACAGCACATATCACCATTTGGTTTTAGCTACTATGTTAACACTTTAGACTTTAGACTATCTTTAGACTATGGTTCTCAACTCCCTTAAAAGACCTGAGGTTACTGAACAGGTGAAATATTAGTATACTTGTGAACATTTCAAAGCAGTTGTCCAGCTATTTGATATTCCTGTTAATTTTTTGACCTAGCATATCCAGAAGATAAAACTTAGTGTTTTAACTTAGAAAACAATACCTTAGAAATTTTCCATTCTGTTTATAAGTCTTCCTATCATGGACATGTATATTCTTTTACCTTAATTTTAGTATCAAACAATTTCAAATATGTTTGGTTTCTAAAATTTTCACTCTACTACCAAATTATTACTTCAAGTGTTGCTCAAGCTTTCTTTATTATAACTTGGCTATACTAAAGGCACTATACTAAGGAATATGGAGATACAAAGAGATAACATGTGAACGTGTCTTCTGACTGATGTTTATGGCTTTAGTATTTTAGAATATCTTATATTTTCAAAAGAAACCACTATATATATATATATATATATATATATATATATAATGGAAATATAACCTATAATTAAAAGGCAGGTACTTCAGTGTTAACTGAGAATGTGGGAAACACATTTTAAACTCCAAAAGGGTTATTGAATTTGGAGTGTGAGGTTTGAAGACAAACAGCTGTTTGGTTTGGCATCAGTCACACCCTTGTTCTAAGGGAACTGCAGTACTTTCTTGCTAGTTGGTATAAAATATATTCTTGCTGACCTCAATCCATGGGAACATCTATAAGTTAATGTATTTCTGTTCAGTGTGGAATGGACTATATCTGATAAATATCTATCTTGAATATAAGAATACATGTGACTTAGCAAGCTGCAATATTTTCTTAAATACTTCAAAATAAACCATCTTTTGAAGTGTGTTTAAATCACTAAGCTAAAACATTGTAAAACAACTCAGAAAGTAATACCTAAAGATAACTTATAATTCCTACACTTTTGCTAAAAGTGTTACACAAACCTTAAGCCTACTAATCATCCTTTTAATTACAGTAATGTTTTAAAATGCCATCTCATTTCATTTTAAATTTAATTGCCACTTATTTATTGAAAGTTTTGTTTAAAAGATCTATAGATGACCAGGGATTTAGGTCAGCAGTATAAGCGCGCCTGCCTTGCGAGCGCACAGTCATAAGTTCAATCCCTGGTCTAAAAAATAATAAAAATAAAAGATATATTAAAAAAACCTGAATAAAAATGTAGAAAAGATAAGTTTTCAGTACAAACATAAAAGAATTCCTGTGTATACTGTGTTCACTGAAAATCCCATTTCATAAGGTTAAACATCCAGGTGAGTGTGGCAGGCTGAAATGCTGGGATTTTTCTCTTTAATATACGTGAATTGTGTGTGCTTCATTTCATCCTTCCCACTTTTCCCAGCATGCTTCATGCATCTTTTATATTCTACTGTGTACTTTTCTATCCTGTAAACATTTTAGGGTGATGAGGGCATCTTGAGTTATTTGCTGTAAGAGAAAAAACTGTGAGAATTCTATGCCCTTAGCTCCTTATCTGCTCATACTGATCTTCCTTTCACTTTTATCTGGCTGTACTCCCCGTACTCCTTAGAGATACACAGTAGTTTTTAATGATCACTTATTCCTGGGAAAACCAAGTTATTAAAGTATACATAACTGTAAGTGTACACTTAGAATTTTTTTTAATAGACTGAAGATATACTTTTGTTTTTCAAATGTAAATAGATGGTTTCTGGGAACGCTTAATACACAACTACATTTTTAAAATACCACTAAGGTCACAATAGCATTTTGGAAATATGAACAATTCTTAACAAAAAGATAGAATACACTCTTCATGAAGAGAGTATCACTTTTTTTCATTAAGAGTAATACACTGATGATAAATCAAAAGAACTTTTTTTTTCCTATAAGCAAATTACAAACATTCTGTAATACTTAAGAGGTTATTGCAACCATTTTTAACTTTAGACTATGGTTCTCAACTCCCTCAAAAGACTTGAGGTTACTGAACAGTTGAAATACTAGAATACTTGTGAACATTTCAAAGCAGTTGTCTAGCTATTTGATATTGCTGTTAATTTTTTTACCTAGCATATCCAGAAGAAAGGGATTTCAAAGAGTCATAAAAATCTACGACAATTTCATTCAAAGGGAAGAGATATTTAAGCATAACTCTATTTTGATCAATGAACATCAGATGTTTCTGAACTGCTCTTCGAGCCTAAAACAGGAAAAAAAATGTATTCAATGATAATTTACTCAAATATTGATCTAAACTGATAGATAAAGATGCCAATTACTAAGATACAAATCTGAATAATAAAGAGTGGGCCAAATGAAGAAATATTTCTTCAATGTCTCAAGCAGTATTTTTTAATACAGGTAGTGCTTTTTAATACAACCATTATTTCAGTTATATTATGGTTGTGACCAAAGCTTTTAATCCCTTGTTTTAAAGTTTTATTTAATTACAATTATTTCATTTAGTGGTAAATCCAATTATTGCAATCATTCCTAATTTTTTATACATAAATTATAGAGAAATTAAGTGACTAAAATTGCAATACAACTTGTGACCATAAAACTAAAATTCAAGTCTTCTAATCAGTATTTGAAACATTTTACAATGTGCTACTACAGGATTTCAAAGGAATTTTGGGGGAACATGATTATATTCCTTTTGTGGATTACTTACTACAGTACGATCAGAACTATAATGCAAAATGCAGGATATCATCCAATCTGGAGTCCTAAATTTTTATAATTATCTTTCAAACAATATGAAATTTGAAGTACCCCAAAAGACTGTAAGAAATCACACTTTTGACCAGTTATAAATAAACACTAAATTTCTTTTGGGCTAATGTGTTTATTCAGTAGGTTAACACATGATAAAAATTACTATAGTTTTCTTATTAAAATAGAAACAGTTCTAAAAAATATACGTATCTTTATCTACATATATGCATGCAGACAGATACATATAAAAATCTCTTTATTAAATTCAGTTGTGTAGCACAGGAAAGTTTTTCAAAACCTGAGCTAGTAACTACTGTTTTAAAAGTCTAAAACCAACTTTTGTAATAAACTGTATGTACTTTTACCTGGCAAAGTGTCACTATTTTTCCAGTATATTCATCTGGTGTGATAATAGTACCCAGAACAATTGGCTCCAGATATTCTGCTACTTTTGATTTATCAGGGAATTGTGCAGGATTGATTATTGTGATTTCTTTTTCTCTGTATTCCTAAACAGTAGAAAAATACACAATTGTTAAAAAGATTAATATAATAAATTTTCTTCATTATTTTTAACATAGAGAATTTTTGTTAAGTTATTATAGTTAATAGAAACAAAAGAATTCTTCAGTACTATATTAACATACTTTTTTCTTTTTTAAAATCCTTCCAATTGTAATCATTTAACATTACCAACAATTATTAACAATTACAATAACATTACCAACAATTATTAATAAATATTTTGATTATTGACATTTACTAAGCACATGTTATGGACTATTTAGAAACACTAAATTTCTTTTGGGCTAATGTGTTGATTCACAATACATTTGGCAATACATTTAAATTTGACTTATAGCATTATAATTATATGCTAATTTTTTTGCAAAATATTAACAGATGCCAAAGTCAGTGTCTGCTTAAGATTAATAAATTGCTTCGTAGAAGTACTATTGTCTCTATCATTAACTTAAAATCTAAAATTTCTCATAGCCACAGAAATGAGGGCTTCACATTTTGAAAGATAAATTATTTATGACCCAAATTGTAGAACAGTATTTTCATTACTAATTTTATATTTTTATGTAAGTTATAGACTGGTTTTGATAATGTAGAGATCAAGTTAAAATTACACATAAAAAGGTTCTTCATTATTAAACAAGTCAGTTTAATTTTTATTACTATTAATAAATATTTAGTTTTACTAGCTACTCAGCGATTCATACACTAAAAATTTTCTCTTAACTTCCTGCATATATATGATTAGTTTCCTTTCTTATATTCTTACAGATAATTTAAAATACCTTTATCAACTTTGCTGATGAAAGAACAGCTTTATATGGAACAGTAGGGGTTGTCAAAATAACAGATGTATTATATTCTTGCTCTAGTCGCTGGTTGAAAACTTCCATATGCAGAAGTCCAAGAAATCCCAATCTGGTAGAAAAATGTCAAACTCCAAAATATTTATGTCTCATGGGCTACACTGTCTAAATAGTGAAATCTTTACATCATACAGGAGGAGTGGAATCGAGTGAGTCATGCACATAATTACATACTACTGTCACTTTATAAAACAATTAAAATTACTATAAAATTAAAATTAAACCACTAGAAAACTTAATCTATAAAATGGGAAGCCACAGTGTGGAAAAGGTAAATATAAAATGTTTTATTCACTTTATTAAGATGAGGTTATCTTTAGAAATGTTCATGTACTACTTTACTCTCCTCTAAAATAGCAAGTCTACAATATGAATGAATCTTACCTCCAGCCAGCACCCAGGGCAAGACTACTATCCCGATGCACTGTCACACTTGAGTCATTTAAAGTCAGTCTTTCTATGGCACTCTTCAGGTTATTATATTCAGATTGATCTATGGGGTACATTCCTGGGGACACATGGATTTCTCATTGTCTTATTTAATAAGCCACCTACAGAGCAAACCTAATATATTGTGCTGCCAAGTTTAATATGGACCATTTAGCTTTCATATTACTTTTCTACACTAGCTTGAAAAAAAACATTGGATTCTTAAAAATCTATGCCTATTAAATTAATTGTGAAGTTAAGTTGTTAGTTTTAATGCATATATAGTCAGGTTCAAACAAACAATGTTTTTATGTTTTTACAGAAGGTTTAGATAGAAGAAAAACAGGATTGAATCATGGGAATTAGGTTTAATTGGAAAACAAATTGTCTACTTCAAAAAACAAAAGCATAAGATCTTCCACAATCATAAATAAAACTGTTATTAGATAATAGGAGCAGAAATGAAAACTTCAACTAATTCTTGACTCTTTGAATTATTTACTTAAACCAAAGATAAATTTTCAAAATTTAATAACAAAATCTATTTAATAATAAAAACTGATTTATCACATTCTCTTTCTTTCCCCATCTAAGATATCCACATCTTGACAGTCCTTCAAAATCCTAATGACTGACTGCCCCAGTGAAATTAAACTTAATGCATAATTCCCAGTAAAAGAAATTATAAGAAGAAAACCAAAGGCGAGACATCTTGATGTATCATAACTTGATGACCTATTACAAATGTCTCTAGCATCATATGGTAGTAAAAAGTTCCAAACTTAACATACTCAAGGCTACAATATCCTCTGTCAATTCTATAGTCATATAACAAAGCCAGCTAAAAAGAGGCCACTCAGTGAATGTCTACCCATAATTCATAATAAAAATATCTTAATTAGAAAAATGTTTCAAATAAGAAACTAACAAGAGAAACAAGATTATATTAGCCATGCTTTCCTATTTGTCAGCTCATCTAAGGAGTCCTAAATGATTTCCTATATAAAACTTCATCATATATGTATATAAAATATATATAATATATATAAAAATATATAAATTTATTATATAATATATAAATTTATTAATTGATGTAGAAATATAACACAACAGTATCCTGGCACTGGCAGTCATATAAAAATAATTACAATGTGTTTATCTGCTAGTAATTTTTTCACTGCAGACACAGACTTTTAGTTTAAAAATACCTTGGCCTTAACCTTTAAATTTGTGAGCTCCTCACCTGCAAATACCATTGGTTTCGCTGATTTAAACCCAGGCAAGGGCTCCACTGGATGATTATATAAATACAATGTATCTCCTATTTGTGCTTCAGTGACATCTTTCATCCCAGCAATCAAATAGCCCACCTGTCCTGCATATCTAAATAAAATTATTATATGCACATATTTACTATTTTAGTGTTTCAAGTACACAGTTAAATTAGTTCTGCCTTCACAGAAAACTAGCACATAATTTCCCAACAAAACTTCATCAAAGTACAAATATGTGGACATATCAGTTCTCAGGGTTTATCAGCAAAATAACACACCATGTCTTATCTATTACTCCCCAAAAAACTTCTGTATAAGCCTAAAGCCTTCCTCATGACTGGCAACATTTTGCAAATTAAAAAACTTCTAAATAATAATTTTAAACCAAGCAGAAAAATGTGAACACTCAAAAACCTGCCATATCCAGTTTCCGTCTTACAGGGAAAAAAATTCTAAAATTTTACAGGTTTACCTTTAATTTAGAAATATTACCTACATAATAACAAACATATATAGGATAAGTTACAAGAACCTTAAATGAAGATGCAATAATATTAAGTACTATGTGGGAGAATATAAACAGGCTTTAGAAATACCTCTCTAAAATGAAAATAAATTTTCTGACTCAAAAAGTATGAGTGAGCACCATGTGTTCTAGACACAGCATTAAGCCCTTGAATGTGATCTGTGAGGTCATCCAGTTCAATTCCTTAATTTTTACAGATGAGGCAACGGGACCTAAGAAACGAACTATGTGCCCAAGGCCATAGCTTATCAGTATCTATCACAGAGTAAACATACAACAGAACATTTGTTTTATAAGTGAACTCAGATCTATTTTTGTAAAACACACTACCTTGCTAATCCCCTTCCCTTGATTTTGGCTCATCAAAGTTTTATGGTAAATTCCACGTTAAAGAAAAGAATGAAAATTTCTACATTTCTTTAAGTCTGGCTGTAATGAAATTAAATGTAAGGAAAAAAATCAATATGGATATGGCTATAGGGAACTATCCTTGTTCCATAAAATATATCAATATAGGATTCAATTTGCAGTAGATCATTAAATTAGTCATAACTAGGCATGAAAAATACAAATCATTTATATTTTCTTTCCGTAACAGTTTCCACCATTTGTCACACTTGAGATCCTTCTGATAAAGACTGCTATACAAGTGCAATGAATCAGTCTTTAAATTACCTATTTGGGATCATTCTAAGCACACCAAATGAAAGAGGCAGAAACAGAAATACATGCAAATAAGCATTTTAGTTACTAATACAGATTACTTACAATTTAAGAGTTGGCTGCTCATTAGGATTTAAAACTCCTACTTCATTAATTTCGTATGTCTTTTGAGTATGTGCCGATACAATTTTATCTCCTTTGGAAACCATTCCATCAAACAATGCTACATTGGCTATCACACCTCTATACTGGTCAAAAGTGGAGTCAAATACCAAAGCTCTCAGAGGATTCTTGCGATTCACCTTAGGACTGTTAAACATAAGTTTAAAACATTAAAATTTAATAAAATGCTTAGCTTCAACTTAGGTGTTATGCTTAATTGTAGTTTTTGAAAGAGATACCTAAAAGTCAAAACAAAAGAAACTTTGTATAAAATATGGTATATTAAATTTAATTCAACCTCCAGTTTAAAACACTGACGATCTTGGAATTATTTATTAATGTATCTGTTTGTAACACAAAGGCCAGTAACTATCAATGTATTTAAGTTCTTATGATTATCAAGAAGAGATCCCTATTTTTCTTTATTTTTATTCACTTTACTGTTCTATGTCTGCCTTTTGTGTATTTCTAAAAGGAAAAAGTCTCATTCACTGAAAGTGAACTTGTCATATCTACTCAGTTAAATCAAATTTGTGGTCCTCGAGTAGTATAAAAACAGCAAAATACTTACGGGGGTATTCTTTCGATAACTGCCTGAAGAACACTTTCAACATTTGTCCCAAGTTTAGCAGAAATCTAAAAACATATGTGTCAAAAAAAGCATTTAAAGAATATACTTTTCTATACTTATGACTTGTTACAATCAGAAGGAAGAAAGAATTTGAATACAGTAAAAGGAAAAGCACAAACTAAACATACACTGACTCTAATACCTCTTTGTACTACACTTAGGTGTTTCTATGGCTCTAGGAGTGGTTACAAAAATAGTCTCCTAGTGTTGAAGGAAAAGACATGGAGTTGAAAATATGTTATTCTCTGGAATATATGACTTCAGTCAAAACTTACAGTTTTGACTTTCCATTTCCTCACCTTAAAAATGAAATGATTATTCATATTTGATTACTTGTTATTCACATTTGGTCAACAACATATGTAGCTGGCAAGCAACAATAAAGTACACTGGTATTTTACTATTCTTCAAAAGCAAGCCAAGACTTAGGCACATGCCTATGACTACACTTAGTCATCATTACTAAATAGACTATGTCTGAAATCTTGATTTTAAAACCCATTCCCTGAAAACTTACCACTCATCTTTAACTTACTCTATAGCAAGATTTTTCAGCATCAGTACTATTGACATTTTGGGCCAGAAAATTCATTGTTTGGGGAGGCTGCCCTGTACATTGTAGGAGGTTTAGCAACAACTAGTGCATTTCATCTACTCACAAGATGCCAATACCCCGCCTTCCACAATTTTAACAACCTAGAATATTTGAAGGGGAGGATCACAACCACTGAGGACTAGTACTCTAGATTCTAGTATCTTCTTTACAAGTAGCTTTAACTTCTTATCTGCTGAATATATTACTCTTATCCATTACCTCCCACTCCCTTTCCAATGTGGGACTCTAAAAGTCTACCGTCTACAATCACTTTTTACAACCAGTTTCCATTATCTCCCTATTTCAAGCAGTTTACAAAACCTCAACTTAGAATGCATCCAATATTGTGCCTTCTCTATTCATGGAGCGGTTTAATATTACTAGAGAAAAATCAAATAACTGGTCTTGTTTTCTTCAAATTCATGATTACAGATTTCACTGTATAATTAACACTTTCTGGCTTTCTAGGATGTGTCTCCAGAGAATTTCCATTACTAGTACATAATTTCACACTACCTTTTCAACCTACAAATTTTTTACCTTGGCCAATTCACTTTATTTGAGGACTATGTTTTTCATCTCATGAAGGAAACAGAAAATATCAAAAACTCCCTCACCTATACATACAAACCTGTCTGCCCAGTATCTACAACTTTTCTGCTTTCTCTTGTTACAATATGAGAATTCTGTTTCTCTGCAAATCTGACCCTTTTCTTGCTCTGTCTTTTCTACAATTCCTCAAGTTCTTACTGATAATACCCTAACTTGACAATAAATAGTCTCACTTCTAGGACACCTTCTCCAAATACATTTTTCCCCCTAGGAAATCATATTCATATCTTTGGCTTTAAATACCACATATAAGCTGATATAACTCCTACACATCTACTCTGACCAGTATCTTCATGGAAGCCAGAACTGTCTACACAAAATCTCTAGATAAATATCTAATGGTCACTTCAAATTTACTGTGTCCAAATAGAGCTCTTTATGTTCTCTCAAGATCTTTTCTCCTCCACTTATCTATGTATTGATAAATAACTCTTTACATGTAAGCTATCATCCAGTCTTACTGTACTTAAAAGTACGTACTCTATTTCTCTATTTCTCCAATGGCCCCAGCACATACTTAGCCATCACAGTTTTCTACTTCAGCCACTACTGCTAATTGTTTTTTCTGGCAGACTGAACAATCAGTTTATTTCCCTATGTTGCTTTAAAGTCCTTTCTTTATCTTAGAATAATTTTCAACTCCTTATCACATCAAAAATCCCAGCTGACTTGAATCCTGTATACACCTATAAAGCCATTTTGCCCACTTTCTATTCCTTCAAAATGCCACAGCTTGTCCTATTTTAGAATGTTTGTATTTTCTATTAACTGTTCTTGTAACAGCTTTCTAAAAACTTCATTCCTTTAGCCTGTTTTACCAGAAAAGCTTTCTTTGAGTTATTCCATGTCATAGAAACTCTAAAGGGAAAAAGTTTTCCATTATTATGCTATTTTATATAGAACAATATAATTCATTGAATGAATACCTTGTCTTGTTAATTTCTATGCTTATTTATATATTTTCTGCTTTCCCAAATACATATGCACAGTTTTGTATGATTTGTTCAATGCTACATCTCACTGACAAACACTAAGCAAGTATCTGAATGAATTTTGTGGAGGTTAAATCAGAAGTTACTTGTAATTATATAAGAAAATTTGGATATAAAAACCATAGTTATAGTTGATTGCCTTGTATGCAGTTCCTCCTCTTTAGAATAAAAATCATTAAATAACATGTATTCCATACAAGAAAAAAATATGACTTTATTCAGGTATTACCAGGTTGTATGTAATTATCTACTATTCAGGATTTTAAAAACCCAGTTTCTCACCTGAAATCTGCTCTTTCAAAAACCAACTGAAGTTTGAGAGAATAATGGCAATTGGTTCAATAACAGTCTCCATGGAGGATAGTAGTTTGTGGCTATTTAATAAGTAAACCATCATTTTAAAAGTAAATGAAAATTCAGATTTACAGTGGCATCAATTTTGATATAAATCTGTTTCTTAAATTCCTGTAAAAAATCACATCCATCTCTTCATTTTCTAGCTTTAAATACCACATGCACACTGAAAACACCTACATAACCACAGCAAGCTTTATAAAAACTTTTACGAATTAGATTTTTGTCAGTTCTATGAATAACAAAAATGTTCTGAAACTGTTTGAACTTGCTCTTCAGGGCTAAAGTGGCATTTAAGAAATACAGATATTCTTCTTTAATGAACTACTTATTTAATGACTGTTTAGACTTACAACCTGCCACTTAGACTTAAGATCCATGTTTTTTTTTAAAAAGAATTGTATGTATCTTGTTTATGTATCTTTTTATACACAGTATACCTTGATTATATACTGCAATTTTTGCTGATTATACTGTATAGTACAGTACTATAGTTTATACTGTTATATATTACAATACTGCCTGTAAAAGTTATACAAATAAAAGCGGTCATAAAGTTGGATTTTCTTTTGACCATTTCTCTGTTCTACATATTGTAATGTACACACTATACATTTCCTCATTTAGTGACTAATTCATTTAATAACCTAGTTGTAGGACTGGAACTCAAGTGTTAAAAGGAACGTGTGTGACATTACAAAGTGAACTTCAGAAGGCCTATGTTTTAGTCCTGGCATAGTGACTAACTAAACCTGTGTTCTAAGGACACTGATAAAATCAATAAAATTTAGTTCATTTAAATCTAACATAGCAATAATTTCTGTATGTCTTAATAATGTAAAATGGGTTTCTGGCAAGAATTAAATAATAGAAGACTTACCAAACTATAAAAATATTATACAATATCATGTGTTCATATATCACTTGTTCCAATTATCTGAGAATTTTGGTAGTATAATCAGTATTTTCCAAAAGAAAAATATTTTACCTTAATGCATTCATCACTTGGAATGTCAAATATTTTTTCAATTTGTTTCTCAACCCTTTCAGGATCTGCATTCTTCAGATCTATCTTAAAAAGACAAATCCACTGTTAGTGTAGTAAAAATAAAATGTATTATGGTGTTATGTTTTAACAATTATTAGAGATAGTTAAAAGATTATCTGCTTTAAACTGAACCACTCTATGATTTTCTCAAAGTAATTTAAGTGATATATAAATATAATTTTTAAAGCTTATTAATTAGCATCATATGACCTGATTATAAAAGTTGCCATTACATGAAATCTGGTAACAATTTGTCTTACCTATGGGCAGTCTTGCTTTTCTTTTTTCTTTTTTTTTCTTCCAGACAAGGTCTCACTATGCAGTTCAGATTGGCCCTGAACTCACTGTGTAGCCCAGGCTGGCCCTGAACTAGTTGTAATCCTCCTGTGTCAGGTCTCCTGAGTGCTGGGATTGCAAGTGTGTGCCACCAAGCCAGGTCAAGACTTGGTTCTCTTAAACTAACCCCATATTAAGAAATATAATTTAATGCAATGATTGTAAATTAAGATTCTTAATTTTGATAAATTAATATTTATAAACATTACTCAGGTGAGCTCTGAGTTTTATGGGCTCTGAGATTCTCTCTTAGATCATAAGCTTCTTTTCTATGTATATTTTTCTGTATTTTTTTATGTATATTTAGTATGACAGATATGTATATGTATGTAACAGACATGTTTTGTTTACCTGCATCTGTTTCCTATAGAAATCCCTTCCCTTATGACATGTGCTCGAGGGACACTACCTTTTCAACTATATACAAGAGTTCAGGAGTCAGACCTATACTTCTCTTACATGCAGCTTAAAGACACAAATCACACCAGCACACTAAATAAATAGCTGGATTTTCTGCATAAAAAAACAGTGCACCTGACACTTAAACACTTACTTTTAGAAAGTGAAATAATAAGTAGCATTGCTATCTTATTATAATTACCTTGTTGATAACTGGAATTACTGAGAGCTGTGCTTCAAAAGCAAGAAAGAAGTTTGCTACAGTTTGAGCTTGAATACCCTGGAAATATGAAGACGTAAGACTGAGATGATCATTCTAGTATCTATCACAAAAACATTCCATCCACTTTCATCAAGATTAGTTTTACACGACTCTCATAACAAAATTAAACAAAATGCCATGTATCTGCCTGCTACAGTTTGGATTTTGAATGTCCCCCAAGCCCTATGTATTAGCATGGTCACCAGGATTTTATTGTTTAGGAGATAAGACCTAGAGGAGGTCCTTTGGTCACTGAGGCTGTCTCTTTCAAGGGAATAGTGGAATCCTGGTCCCTTTCTCTTCTTCTTTTTTGCTTCCAGGGTGATAAGATGAGTGCTTCTATGCTATTGCACAGGGCTGCTACAATGGGCTGCCTCAACACAGGTCCAAAGCAACAGGGCCAATGAGTCATGCACTAGAACCTCCAATACAGACCCCAAATAAACTTTTAATGCTTATCTCGAGGATTTCAGTATAGTGATGAAAAGCTGATTAACATTAGCCATCCCACTTTTCTCTGTAGTTTTATCTTGGGGCTCAAAATAAAGATTGCTGATTTAGCCAAACCAAGCAGGGTGAACCAATGGATGTTCTACGGGGAGTCTCACACAGAGATAAAATACCAACTACAGAACACACTCTCCATGTACCTGAATCATTCCCTGTGATAATTTCAGTTCAGGAAACATTTTTTTGGGAGTCCCTCTCTGTGCTAGGAACTGTGTCAGTCATCAGAAACAGCTGAAACATGGAGCCTCAAGGGCATCAAAGTGTCAGGACACAGTCTCATGGTACTGGTGCTATGTGTGCTGACTATGAATGCAGACTGACTTTCCTTGGCAGGTTCAAGAACTGCTCAATGAAATAACAGAAACGGTCTCTCTCAGTCTTGAATGAAGATGCTATGAAAAATGTGCATATCGAAAACATTTTAATACTGTGTATCATAGCTTTCTATGGCTCTTCACTGAAAGTTTTATTATGTTTCACACTCACACCACAAAAGAACTTAGTAGGACTACTGATATTTTTATCAGACATGGTACTTTTTTAATTATTGCCTTAAAACCAGCAAACATGATCTGTAAACATAAGACTCTTAATCTCCGTTACAAACTAACATGGAACTCACATTAGAATAGCTAAAAGTGGTGGGGTAGGTTTTGATAACATACTGGTAACAGAGCATTTCCCTTCTACAAAAAACAGAACAGTTCTTCAATCATCTTTAACAATGTAAAACATGAACTAAACACATAGGATGCTTTAATGTAGTTACTTTGCAAGTTTACTAATATTTTTATTTAAAAACAAAAATTTTATTTCCAAGATATTTTAAGGAATACCTCTCAAAATAACTAAATAGGAATATTACATTATATAAATTGAAAAATCCTACCTCATTTGCATCAACCACCAATAAAACACCTTGGCAAGCAGAAAGTGACCTGGATACTTCATAACTAAAATCAACATGGCCCTAGAAACAAAAATAGTGGTGCTTTTTAAATGTTAGCTGTAATTTTGGGGGAAGAGACATGGCAAACTTGAAAGAGTTGTTAAATGTAGACATTTCTACAGTACTTTGTAGCATGTTACAGTAACACTAAAATAATCAGAAAACAAGCAAAGGAAGATGTAACTTACTGGTGTATCAATAAGATTTAAAAGGTACTGCTTTCCTTCAAAATTGTAAAAAAGAGATGCTGTCTGTGCTTTAACAGTGATTCCTCTTTCTCGTTCCACTTGCAACTTATCAAGAACTTGCTGATTATTTTTTGTCTTATCAATTGTTCCTATAAACAAAAAAATTGATATTTCTCTGGGCTTCACAAAAGAAAATGTTACATGAAAATTAAAAACAAAATTTAAGAGGGCACAGTAAATTTGCAGTTACAGCAGTCAAGCACATAAATGAAAATACCTGTTAGTTCTAACAGCCTGTCAGCTAAAGTACTTTTGCCATGATCTACATGTGCAATGATACTGAAATTTCTAATATCTTCAACAGGAAATTTAGACATGTCTGGTTTTTCCTAAAAAAGAAATACCACATTAAGGTGTATAATTTTACGTGCTATGAAACAAGTACACTAATTCAAAGAACATTTTTTTAATCTTTGAATGATTGCACTTCTAGCAGTTATACTTTATATTATTTTTCTGACAGTTGAGAAAATCCCTAAGCTCATATTACAAAGAACACTTTACAAGAGGACTCATGAAATACATCAGTTCCATAGTTAAAGATGACTATTGGACTAAATAAAATGCAACACGTCCTACTTACAGAGTAAATCAGGAATTCAATTTATTTTCATGGAGAAAAGAAAACCTACAACTCCTTGAAGAATGCTTTATCTGGCAAACACTCTTAAAGGAGCTACAGAAAAGCTAAAAGAACAAAAGTAAATTCTCTGCTTCTATCACACATTAATGACCAAGCAGATTTGTTTAAACTTTTGAGTTCTGAATACAGCCTTTGAAGTTTAATTTACACACAAGTTTGTTGCTTTGCAACCTCTCTTGAGAGAACCAAAAAAGATTACATAAAAGGGGGCTTTTATCACTTAAATTTTTAAATGTTTTAAAATCAAATCCCTGTTTTTTAGTGTGAATATAATGTAAGAGGCACACAAAAACTGAAATTTCCTTGTAACATCACAGTTTTTCAACTCTAAACATTTTATTTCTTTCATTCTAATCAGTCTCATACTCAATAAGCAATGTAAAATTACGATGAGTATAAACTTTGCCTTTTTTTAAAATCTGTGCAGGACATCTAAAAGTACAATTATATCTTAAGCTCTGCAAAAAAAATTATTTTCAGCGATTTGGGGGGGGGGCCTTCAAGTCAAGTTCGTAGAACTTTTTAACAATTCTGAATTGATAAATGTATACAAATTGATAAAAACTGATAAATGTATACAAATTGTTTTAAAATCTCAGCTACCTTTGAAAAAGCCAGTGATTAATTATAGAAAGCCTTGTTCATCCATCTAACTCAACTTGCAATCACTTCACTTTTTTGCCTAAAACGTATTACTTCAGTTACCAGTAGTGTAGTTTCTCATGTTTTGAAATCCTCCACCTCAAATCACAAGAATCAAAACTACAGGGTTTTTTCCTGGCTGAGGTACACCTGTAATCCCAGCATTCTGAGGGGCTGAGGCAGGAGACCATAAATTCCAGCCCAAGCTGGGCAATTTAAGAAACTGGTGAGACCATGTGTCACAATAAAAAGGACTGGGGACGTGAGGGATGAAGCCAATAGTCTCTATATTCAAACCCCAGCATCAGTGAAAAGGAAGGAAGAAGGAAGCAAGCAAGCAAATGGAAGCCATTAACTAATAATTCTTGCATTCTACACATTGGACTGAGAAAAGTTTTATGTGAAACGTCGCAAACTGCTAATGAATGTTTAATTGGTACTGCTTTCAACAAACGAAAAGGGTCAAGGTCACATGGCTAATAACCTACAGGAAAAGGGAGGTTATACCAGCAGCTTCCAAGGAAGTTAAATGACCAGCCCAAGGTCACACTGGAGGAGCAGTTGAAGGACGAAAAAAGCGGAGCGCAGCCTGCGCGCTTCAGGCTCCGCCGCCCCAGAACTACACCCCGTGCTAGAAAGCCCCGAACATGCTTCAGAGGCTTAGAGGCTTCACCTTGCGCCCTGCAGAACTGCAGAGCCTATCTCCAGCCCAGGACTCCGCAGCTGCCCCGAAGCTGGGCGCGGGCCGGGGCCTGGGGAGCTCGGGTCGCGCGGCTCCTCTACCCCATGGCAGGAGCACGCGTCCGCGCCGACAGCCCCGGCCCGCCAGGGTCCACATGGCCCAGGCGCCGAACCTTCAGAAGAAGGACTAGAGAAGCGCGGAAGCCATAGCTTTAGGTTGCGTTTGTTCCTAAGCTCCCCCGCTAGGCCGCGCAAAGAAGACTACTTTGCGTTTGACAGGGCCTCAGGGAGCCGCACAGTTCTCACTCTATGCTCCCAGCCGGACGCCGGGAACCCGGCACGCTCGCTGACGCACGTACGTCAAAGGACGGAGTGACGTCATCCCGTCTCCGAGGCGGGCGTGGAGGTCACGTGAATAGAGGTTTTCCATCACCCCAGCTATGCTAGGCATTGTAAGAGGGTGGAAGAGGTTTGGGCTTGTTCTGCGATGATTTCCCAAGGTGTGTGTCCCATGAGTTACCCGTGTTACCTCAGGAAATGGAGACCCGGTGACGTACGTAAGAACACGCAGGGAGGCAGTGCTAGAGTCAAACATGCGTCTGCAAATCTGGTAGCTGAGCCAACCCACACATGGAAGGGAGAGCTGCAGGAGCTGAAGTTTAGTTCAGGGGTAAAGATGCTTTTACCACGTCGGTTCGACTTAAACTCCTCACAAGTTAATAGCGGAGAGTAATGGAACTTTCAAAGTTTGGAAGTCTACATGTATTCCTCGTGTTGCCTGTAATTGCAGAAATACTGATAGTATATCAGAAATGGTAAACATTGATTGTAACAGTGAGTCCGAGAAAGTTTTGGAGGAGAAAAACATCTGAATGCATGGCTTCGTGATCTTCAAGTTTTTCTTTCATCAAATGCTTACCTTACAAAGTACAGAGCTCTGGCTAAGTGAAAATAGAGGAATGACATTGTGTATGTCTCCTAGTATTTTCCTTGGACTTTTCTGGAGTATCCAGAGTTGAATGTGAAAAAGGAACATAGCAGCTGCGTTCAATTCACCATTTGGACTGAAACCCTATATAATGTTTCCAAAGCCTTCGGGCTTTTTTTTTATTTGGCAGATTTCTTGGAATCAGAAATTTTGCTGATAGGCTCTTTTTTGTACAACGATTATGGCTCAGAGAAGTGCATCATTACCACAGCCATTAAAAATGTACACACAATTGTATAGCATATTCATAGTGTCTTGTATTGCTGTTAGGCAGTTAACACAGTGCCATCTTGTGTCTACAGTACAAACTACATCCTAGAACTCGGGGCCAGTTTTTACAGAGTTGTTTTAAAACATTTTTTAAATTTGGAATGTAAATTGGGGCTTTACAACTAATTTTACATTAGCTCTAAAATAAAAGTTACTTGAAGAAAAAGAAGAAAACTTTTCCATCATATATATATATATATATAAAATAGACCCAGTTCTTGAAGTACTTTGAAAAGGTCTTGATAGCTAGCATTTACCATTATCCTGTGCAAAAGCCACTTTTTGGAAGAAAATTGTAAATTAGGTTTTTTGCTTTACAAAATTTTTTCTGATAATGTATGAAATTTACTCAGAAGGAAAGTTGTTGAGATGATGAGAAAAGAATAATAGTTTTCTATTTTGGTAATCTCAAGAGGACACAGCAAGTTCTGGCAGCAAATTAGTGGCAGAGGATGAAGGAGTGACAGACATTTGGAGACAATTAGTATATCTGATTTGGTGTGGAAAGGAATTTGGGGTAGCTTCAAATTTTCTTTACATTTGATAAACTGAAGAATAGCCATATCGGTTTACCAAAATGTGATATTTTAGATGTTTGGTATATCCAAAAGATAATTACAACTGACACTTGAGAGAAATGTTCAAGGCTAAAGTTTTAGAAGCCATCTGTAAAAAGGTCACCAAAAACCTGTGATATTGAGTGATATTTTGAAGTTGGAGGTTAGGAAATAAAATTACTGAGAAGAGACAAGTTAACATACTTTAGTGTATCCTTTTGTTAAATGGAAGAAACAGGTTCAATTATATAGAGAATATATCAATATATGTTTCCATATTGGAGTCTGGCCTAGATCCCCAATCTCCCAAATCAGTGTATAGTGAAGGCTTAAATAAATGAGACAAGTAGTATGATTTTAGGGCTCCAGGAGGATCAAAACCCTCCTGGAGAGTTTTTGACTCTGAAGCTAAGACAAAGAGCCCTGGAGAGTTTTTGACTCTGAAGCTAAGACAAAGAGCTTCTCTGGGTCAGCCATATGTATTACTTTCTCAAACAAAGACAGGCAATAGTAAGAAAAGTGCGGGAAATGAGCAGGACCTTGGGAGTCACTTCAAAGACTTTTACAAGTAGTAAATTATGCCAATTTAGGAGAACTGCTTTATCTCTATGATGATATTTATGGTAGGTGTGGGATGCTTGCAGCTGCAATCTCTATCTACTTAATTGGGGTTGGAGCCAGATGACCTAAACTGTGGCCTTATCTTGCCCTTTGAGGTATCACTGTCCTCACAGGCCACTACAGGCCTCAGCCAGGACCAGTAGTCATAGAGGTTCACTTACTATGAATCAGCACCCATCGACAGGCAAGAGGCTGAGGCCCAGGACAGACTCACGGATAAACGTAGGAAGCCAGTTAATTAATTTTAAATCCCTCTCAGAGCTGCTTCACAGTGGTCGCCAATGTTTACATTTGCTAGATACTATTCCTAAGCATCTGTATTAGTCCTGGCTATTCAGAGAAGCAGACCACTTTCCTATTCAATCCATTTTTTTAAACACACTAGTGATAGAATAAACTTCCTAAAACAAAAACTTGATATATTATTTCCTTGACTACTGTGGTTTTTCACACATTGAAGTCTCTTCACAAACTGTGTCTATATTATATTGTACATATATACATATATACACTTGTGTGGAGAGAGAAAGAGACAATGAGAATGGAATTTTAAGTTGTTGTCCTACACAGTTGTAGACAACACCAAGTACAAAATTTTGAGGCCAGGAAAAGTGGAAATTGAGACAAGAGTTGATATTCCATCCTCAATCCAAAATATGCTGGGAATTCAAAATCTACAGTGAAATTCCAGCAGGATTTCTATGTTGTGGTCCTGAGGCAGGATTCATTCTTCAGTTTATCTCTATCTTCTCATGTAAGCAAGGAAGAGAAACGAAGAACTAAGCCTTCAGTACTTTGTTTAAAAATATTTTCAACTAAGCAACCAAGTTCAGCACTTACAAATTACATTCCATTCACAAAATAGAATTCAGACAAATGTTTTGCCACTTTTCAGGGTGGGTTATCTTTTCTTTAGCATCCACTAACACATTCTGTATATCTGCTGTACACCACCCCCAAAAGCACCTTTAACTTTCATATTTCTAGAAACGTGTGTACTTAACTACATATAGTATCTCAGCTGATAGAACATTTCTCTAAAGCTTACCTTCTGAGCCTCCAGCAACTTGCCTTTCACATCTATATTTCTTTTTTTATTTTAAAGAGGAGAAAAGTAAACAAAAATAAAAGCAATGATACAAAGTTTCAATCAGGTTAAGAAGTCAACAGTGGTTAATATATTGTGCATTGTAGTCTTCAAAGTAATTGCTCAGATTACAAGATACAGGCATGGACTGGGCATATAGCTCAGCAGCATAAGTGACTGCCTGTCAAATGCAAGGTCCTGAGTTCAATTCATGGTACCAATAAAAAAAAAAGGTATGCCAAATTAATCAACTAGTATAAGCACAAACATCTTTTCAATGAACTAAAATAAATTAGTAGTATAATAATGTTAGCTATCATATATATATATATATATGTTCTGAAAGTGATTTGTATATCTTGGCATATAACCCTGTTCATCTTCAAGGCAGCCATGCTACATCAAATTCCTCTCGTATTTCACATTTTTGACTTGTTCTGCCACCAGCCAGAGAAAGCTCTGATTAGAGCACCTATATCATCTATCTTCAAGTCAGTTGACTAGTGATGTTAATTATATCAATTCTGTTAATAATACATGAATAATCACAAATACATTGGTAGATGACTCCAGGCCTCAATCTCTGAGCTCTTACAGATTTTGCCAAATAGAGCAATAAAGAGTGCTTCACATCAACGCCCAAATGTTGATTCCTGGCAAAAAAGTTACTTAACTTCAGTGAGTCTTGAGATCTTTTTACATTGCAATGATGTCTAGAACCTAAGTACATATATTTATTTTAGTCTGAGAAATCTCTACTTATTCATATTAGTCTGATGAGTGTTTACTGTGTTAAACACACTGTATTAAGAAAAGGAAATAAAAAAATAAATAGATGTGGTTGTGATATTGACACAGTTCATAATCAGAAGAAAGAGTCTGTAAAAGACAGTAGTGGTACAATGTTATAATTGCTATGATGGATGTAAAGATAAAGCATTACAAAAGATATACCGAAGCATCTACAGTCAGAGTAGTGGTATGAAGGAAGCTTTCACATGGCAGGTGACAATAATACTTATTTCTACATGCTGATTATAAAACTTACGTATCAGGTGTCTTCTAAGCACTTTACAAATATTTCCTTTTAACACAATAGGTAGCATCATTTCTATATATACATGGGAAAAACTGAGGTTAGGACAAGTTAAATAACTTTCCAAAATTAATACAGAAAGTGTGTAGCAAATGGGCATTTGCACACCACTGTGACAGACTTTATTGACTACTATGAGGTCCCTGTCTTGAGTGTTAAAGAATGAGTCAAGGTAGCTAAATAGAGACAAAAATGGAGGTAGCATTCCAGATGGAAGATCCTACTTGAGCAAATGTATGATAGATGCAGGACAGAACAAGCACTTTTAGTTTATAAGGATTTAGTTTGCAAATTATGGAAAAGAAAAATTAGGAGGTAGACCATGGAAAAGGACTTGGATTTCATGTTGCAGGTAAAGTTGCTGCAAAGTTAAAAGATTAAGTTTTTGTTTCATTTATGTCATTCAGAAAGCTTTGTGGATCCAGGGAATAAATTAGTTTCCACATATAAATGATGATAGCCCACATGGGAACAGTAGTAGTATAGCCGGAAAAGAAAGAACTTGACTAGAAGGTAAAATTAGGCTGTCTTAAAAGGTAAATGAAATGTCATATGAAGAGTTATCAAAAAGAAATGTAAATACAAATTGCAAAAAAAAAAGACTTTCCTATTTTAAATGTAACTCTGCTTTGCACTCATAGCTATCAACTATTGGCTAAAAAATTAGCACTACAGAGAAAAAGAAAGTTTTTCTTTGGTTTGTACTGTTGACACTCTTGTGACAACTGTTGACAGACAAGGACCACCTCAGTTACTTTCTGTTTTGTGGTATATTATTCTAAACCAAAAATCTCAAAAACAAAATTTATTTTTCATAAACCCCTCAGTGACTCTTACTGTGTTAGAAATTTAGTTATAACTGACGATGCTTTTTTGGCATCCTTCCTTTGGGATGTTTGGGGAGTACAAAATCCTATTGGATGCTCTGGTGAAAAGTCTCTGACCTGCAGAAATGAAGCACTAACTATGTACCAAGTTATATCATCTGCTGTGGCCAGGCTACGTTTTCATTCATCAGATAACTTTAATAAACCCAAGACAATGCCTATACTTTTCTGTGTAACGTATACCATGGGCAGCAGCACAGACAGCCCAAAAGAGAGAGTATATGGGCTGCAAACAGCCAGGCCATAGATTTGAGGCTACTCAAGACCCCTGTAATTCAGATTGTATCACTGTGAACTCTGATTCCAGATATGAAGCTTTAGAAGTTAATGTTCACTCCATATTTTTATTCTGCTTTTATATCCCTTTTGGAATAGGGAAGTTCATCCTTTTCCACTGCACCTTAGGCAAATGTAGCCTTCCATTTTTATAAGAATTCACAGCTGGGAGTTTGCCTTGAGTCTCAGAGGAGACTTTGACTTGAATTTTTGAGCAATGCTGGAACTGTTCTGGAATTAATGATTGTATGCAGGGTGGTTGTATCATGTTAGGTAGACATATCAGACATATGAACTTGGTATTTTCCCTATTTTAAGATTGTATGTGGTTTTATGTGTCAAGTTGACAAGGAGTAAAATTTGATACTTAATTTTCAACTTGTCTTGGAAGTCACCTAACAGAGTAGTAAAGGACACATTTAGGTATGTCTGGGTAGATCAGAGAGGCATGCCTTTGTGTTCTGTGTCTGTTGTGTGTTCCCTTTTTCTCTGGCACTGTTACCTGATGCTGCTTCTTGGCCACTATGAACTAAGTAGTTTTGCTCCACCAACCCTTCAGCCACATTGTTTCTGCTTTTGAATTAGTAGATGGTAGAATCAACCTTTTGAAATGCTGATCTAAGTTAAACCTCCTTTACTTTAAATTGTGAGAATCTGTGTCCCAATGACAAAAAAAAAAAAAAAGGAACCAAACAAAACTAATTACAGACATCATCTAATGTTTGAAAATCTGAGCAAAAACATTAATCTCTTGAAGCATAAAATATATCTATAAGAGGTGAGATCAATAATATCGAAGACTTTTTCAGAGAGGAAGAATGATGTACAGAATAACCAACCAGATGATACAATTAAAGAAACAGTGTCAATAAAACGGCATACAAATATGTGTCCATCAGAAGGAAAATAAATCAGAAAGAGCATTAAAGAGGCAAAGACTGATGATGTCTTTACATGACACAGAACAGTGAGTACTTTGAATCAAGAACTTGCTTTATTGCCTAGAGATGCAGACACAGTGAATGAAAAACTAGGTCTCCACTTCAGATTCAACTTTACTGAGTAATATTCATCCTTGTAGATTTTTCTGTATTATCAAATACTGGACAAATGTACCCTTCAGGTTTGAGGTGTGAAGCCTAATAATCTCACCTCTTTCTGAATGACATCTCCTCCCTAGTGAGAAAGATTCAAGATTAGCAAATTATACTGCTGGTATGGATTAAAAACTTGTGGTCAATTTAACACCAGCTGAATTAAATCAGCAGGGCATTGAGCATAGATGTTCCACCTGAGGAAAGTTGCCAACATATATAGAGATGTGGAGAAGGAGAGGTGCTGAGACATTGAGGTGTTGAGGCGTTGTGGGGTCTTCTGCGTGTTGCTGTTTGAGCCATTGGTTCTCCTGGAGAAGCTCTGGTCCTCACATGGAGCATTGCTTCCTGGCTCCAGAGGGGAAGACGTGTGCTGCTTAATCTCCAGGGTGAAATCGTCATGCTGGCTTCCTGGCATGTACTCGACTGTGCCTATCATAGGAGGAGCTTGGGGCCTCCGTGTTGGTGAGGATGGCTGTGGTGCTTTTCAGGTATGCCCTGGTCTTTGTTTTAAGTGTGACTTCTCGGCTTCACCATAGAACCCTCAACTTACCAGCACAGCTCCTTCACCTTGCTGGCATAGACTTCTTGGCTTCCACCGCTGACCTTTGGGCCTTCCCAGCATGGATCCCTAAAAGAGACTGGTCTGAGTCCTTCTTGTGGGCTCTACACCTCCAGTTGGACTCGTGGAAGCCATTGTCATGAGCTCTGGGTCTTCATCTGGACTCATGTGGGACATTGCTGTAGGATTCAGGCCCTTGGCTAAATATTCTATGTATTTAGTGTTATGGATAGATTTCCTGCATTTTCTTGTGTTAACTCTGGGTGACCATCATAAAACAATATTATAAACTCCATGTCCTGATTCTAATTGTTCTCTGCACAATCACTGACTACAACAACAGCTTTGCGTTATTTCTAAGAAGATGACATTAAGGTACATTTTTACTGATGACCACAAATACATCTCCCAACAAATTGAACATGTAATATTCACAGATTTTTTTGCATGAATTCTCATTATGTACAAATTACACCAATTTTTAGAAAAAGAAAATGAATTATTAACAAACTTGCTGTCTCCTAATTTGAGGTTTTCATGGAGCAATTTATATTCAACTTCATCACCAATACTGCTTTCCAAGATAGTCCCTGTTCTAATTTAGGTCACCCTTTTTGCAGATGTTTAATATTAATTTTCTTAAAATCCTTGCTGTTTAAACCAAGATGGTCTGATAACATGCACATAACATATTTGGAAGCATTGATAAGTATATAGTCTTATATATATCTAAGTCTTAAGAGATTTTACATTCCCTTCCTTAGGTTTATCACCTAAGACCATTTTTTTATAGTAACATAATAAGTTTTATCTTTGTGCTGAAGCCATTTCTTTAAAAATTTTGCTGAAGAGAGGCTAGGATTGACAAACAACTTGATTTTCAAAGTCTTGACTTTTTAAAATTTCCTCTAAATTCTATTCATAATCTTAATAGCTTCTGTGCTGTTGAATCTTCTTGTTTATGTATTTTCATAAATTGCTATAAGAAGATAGTTAGCATTTTTTTGTATTTTGCATGAAAAATTCCCATTTCATTTTTTCATGTTTACTTGTCAACAGAATTGCTTAACCTTTTGTACCATTAGAAATGTTATTTCTTTACTATAAAATAAGAGATGAGTGCCCAGAAAATGTTTTATGTGTAATCACAATCTTTCTATAGGATGTAACATTTACAAATATTTTTCTACTAATTATCATTAGTTTCTTTTGGTAAAATAGATGTGTAAGACAGATTTATATGAGAGTTCAGTAAAAACATTATGTGTTGGGTGACTATGAGTAATGGGAATAAGAATAAATACAGATAATCTCACTTTGTTTCTACCTAGAAACATAGTCACACCAGGTAATATTTATAGAGTATTAACCACTCACCAGCCAGCATGTTAATGGCTCCTTTTGAAAAGTCCAATGTAGAGAGTTCGTATTTTATACACAAGTTTATACAAGAACATCTTCATTTAATATATGCACATCCACATATAATGTGTGATTGAAAAGTATGGGGAACGTTTAATTTCAAAAGTATTTTTTATAATAAAAGGCATTTTCCCATTAATTCCCTCAAAAACTTCCACTCTATTCAAACATACTTATCCCATCACTCTTCACTTTCTGAAGCAGGTCTGGAAGTTTCCTTTTGTGTATCATTACCATGGCTACTTTGATGTCTTGAACTGATTCAAAATGTTTACTTTTCATGACAATTTTGACTCTGGGGAACAGCCAGAAGTCAGATATTGCCAAAGACTGTGAAGAAGGTAGATGAGGACACACTTTAATGTTTCCACCAGTCTGCTTTTCCTTTAATTGGCATTCCACAACAGCATATTTCATCTTTTTTAATCACACCTCATAAAGATACTAATGAAAGAGGACTTCCATCACTGTATCACAAGCTGGCAAGAAAGATGGGATAAGTGTATTTGAAACTAGGGGGAGTATTTTGAAGGGGATTAATGGTGATGTGTCTTCTCCTATAACAATATTTTTAATTTAAACATTTACTGTATGTTTTGATTATAACACACATGTTGACTAATAATTTAGCCATACTATGAAAAACATAAAAATAAAATTAAGTAAGTGAAGTAAAGATAAAATAGTTAATAAGAAGTAGGCTAAGTTTTATTCTTTTCTACATATAACAGAACTGAGCATCTATGTGGTTACCAGTATATAACTTGTGTCTTCTATTAGGCTACTACAAGAAAATATTTGGCATCTTTTTGTATTTTGCCTTAAAAGTTCCCATTTTGTCCTTGTAGACAATTTCTGATTTTGTGGAGGATTTATATGATTACTAGGAAAGACTTTCTATAATAGTTATGTTATTTTTTCTGATTATATACAAACTTGACTTGTAATTATATTACTTTAAAGGACCATTATAATAATATAATTTCTAAGAATGTTCTCATTTACTGCTCATATGAGTTTTCATAATTTTAGATGCAAATTGTTTTTTGCTAATATTTAGTTACTGCCAAAATTAAAATTTAATACGAATTCATTAATAAGTCTGCTAGATGCCATTTTTTCTAATAAAATCAAAGTAGAATGTAACAAGAAGCATCTAACTTAAAAGTTAAAGATAATGATGGCAGAATTAGTGAAACAAAATCCTGTAATTTTCTTTACGTAGGATATATTGAGCTCTTTAAAATTCATGCATTGAAATAAAACTTGGTGCCCATTTTCATAAGACTATAAAATATCCTGTGCTAGAACTTCAGGCTTACAAAATGGAAAAAATCAAGTCTTAATGTAATAGGAGAACTCTTACATGGTACTAACAAAAAGAGAATGTAGAGAATTCTGCCTAAATAAAACACATGAAAAAATAATGGAAAGTAGAATGTGTGTATTTTCTATGTTTTAGTAAGTGCAGTAGTTTATAGGTGAGAAGTAGGCATTACATAGGCAATACATTGTACTAAACATTTCCAAAATAAAGCAGTTCCTTAATAAGCATTGTTTTAGCCATTCATTTCTCTGTTAGTTGAGATAAAGAATGATAACATATTTTTTCTTTAAGTTCATTGGCAACTCCATTCAGACAAAAAATATTATGGGGAGTTCTAATAACCATCATTAAGAATTTCCAAAAATTCATCACACTTGACTTGGACAGTGGCAAGTAGTATTTTTGGAGATGCTCAGGAATGAACAGCAACTGAACTGAGTGACAGAGGTGAAGTTCCAGACTGTTTGGTCACATGCTAGGTGTATGGTTTCATGCAAGTCACTTAGCCTTTCTGAGCCTCCTTTTTATATCATAAGATTATAGGGATGGATTTCATAATTTCATGCAACATTTATATCTGTAAATAACATTAAATATTAGATTCTAAGATTGCAGACCCAGTCGGGGTGATCATTCATCTATCTAATCATTGGTCTTTTTATTTAGCACCAATATGTATGAATGATTATCAGGTACAGAATAACCTGTTCCACATCTAGTTGTTGAGGGGCTCACAGTCTCTTTCACACAGAACGATACTGAGAAATTGTGTATGGGGCCAGGGACTTAGCTCAGTGGCATAGGCACCGCCTTTCAAGCACATGGTCGTGAGTTCAATCTCTGGTACAAAAAAAAAATTGTGTATGAAAATTATTTTTATTGATCTCAACTACTAATTGAATCTAGCAACCACAAAGAGATCATCTGATTTTGGCAAATAAATGTGCCATTAAATGTGTATTTTTAATAGTATCTGTGTATTTTTTATTATCTGCTACAAATTTGTTGTTTTTTAAGTGGTATTTCAATTTGTGGGACATGACAAATTTTTTTTTAAATTTTATTTAGAAAGAAAAATACAGCCAAACAAAACAGAAAAAACACCCAAACAAAATAGAAAGCAACCAAACAAAACAGAAACCAAACCAGACAAAACAGAAAAAAGGGTAGCAACAATACAGAATTCCAAAGGAAAACAAGAAAAGAAAAACAACAACAACAAAAACGCACTAAGAAATCACTAGTTGATAAATTACATACTGTCATCTTGGAAATAGTTGTTCAAGTTACAAAATTAAAGCATACAAAGTAGACATTCAAACAGTGAGACTATTAACAGTTCTGTTCAACAATCTAACAAAAACAGTAGTATGGTCATCTGTCTTCCACACTTAAACATACATGCAGTTATATCCTTTGGAGCACTTTCTTTTGCTCTCTCTTTTACAGAAGCAATTATGCATTTTGGGTTTTATTACTCCTACAGTTCTTATTACTTTTTTTATTTTAAAGAGAATAAAACAAAAGAGGGCAGAACAAAGCAGTTCAGAACAGAACAACATAAGCAACACAGCACTTTACAACAAGACAACCGGACATTAACAATAGCTGTCAAAATATTTCTTTCTCTGCTATAGTTAAGCATAGTTTCAGATACAATAATATCAAACATAACACAATAGTATACAACCATTCAAGAGAATGAAAGAATTACAGGACATTCTGAACCGAATAACTATGATCAATGGCTACTATAATATCTCATTTTGAATAAAAAGATTTTTTTATACTATCACATATATTAAAATCCCAATAAGACACAACATGATAGAACCAATGGTAATAGCAGAGTAGAAGCATGGTAGGACTTCTAAGGAAGATAATATTAAATCAGCAATGGCTGCCATAATGTTTTGTTTTCTTCAAAACTGCTGTTCATACCATCATGCATAATAAAGTCAAACAAAACAGATTAAAACCATTCCAACTGATGAATGAAAACATTGAAAGGGTTCAAAGCAATGAAATGGGGAATCATGATTACTATAAAATCTTATATACTCTTACCAACTCTCATACTAGGGAGACTATATGGTATTTACACATGTGTGTTTGGTTTATTTCACTTATGAGTATGGTCTCAAGTCATGTCCATTTATTTATAAATATCTCAATGTGATCATTCTTTATAGCTGAGTAGTACTCCATTGTATAAAAATACCACAACTTTTTAATCTATTCCTCAGTTGATGGGCACTTAGGTTGTTTCCAAGATCTGGCTATTACAAATTGTGCTGCTATAAACATGGGTGCACATATATCACTGTGGTATGATGTTTTCAGTTCTTCTGGGAATATGCCTAGAAGTGGAATAGCTGGGTCCAATGGGACTTCCAAACCCAGCTTTTTGAGGAATCTCCAGACTGACCTCCACAGCGGTTGCACCAGTCTACACTCCAACCAACAGTGCAGAAGAGTTCCTTTTTCCTCACAGCCTCTTCAGCACTTGTTGTTGGTAGCTTTTCTATCCTGGCCATTCTTTCTGCGGTGAGATGGAATCTCAATGTAGTTTTAATTTGCATTTCTCTAATGACTAATGATGATGAACATTTTTTCATGTATTTATTTGCCGTTCGTATTTCTTCATCTGAGAACTGTGTATTCATTTCAGATGCCCATTTTTGGATTGGGTCTTTGAATTTCGAGGGTCTGATTTTTTAAAAATTCTTTATAAGTTCTAGACAGAAGTCCTTTGTCTGAGGGACAATCCATTAAGATTTTTTCCCAATTTGTGGGTTTTCTTTTCACTCTTCTGGAAATCTCTTTTGACATTCAGAAACTCTTTAATAAGATATGGTCCCAGTTATTGATTCTGGGAAGTATTTCCCATGCAGTTTAATTCTTGTTCATGAATTCTCTACCTACCCCTATATCTTTGAGGTTTTTACCTACTTTGTCTTCAAACAGATTTAGTGTTTCTGTTTTAAGATTGAGATCTTTGATCCAGTTAGATTTTAGTTTAGTACATGGTGATAGGCAAGGGTCTAGTTTTAGTCTTCTGCATATCGATAGCCAATTTTTCCAGCACCATTTGTTGGAGAGACTGTCATTCTTCCCGTGAACATGTTTGGTCCCTTTATCAAAGATAAGGTGGTTGAGTGGGTTTGTGGTTGTGGTTGTATCTTCCAATCTATTCCATTGATCTTCAGGTCTGTTTTTATTCCAGTACCATGTTGATTTTGTTACTTTAGCTTTGTAGTATAATTTCAAATCAGGGATTGTGATGCCTCCTGCCTTGCCTTGCTTAGAATTGCCTTTGCTGTTCTAGGGCTCTTTTGGTTCCAGATGAATTTTAGTAGTGATTTTTCTAGATCTATGAGGTATGTTAGTGGTATTTTGATTGGGATGGCATTGAATCTGTATAGTAATTTTGGAAGAATGGCCATTTTCACAATGTTTGTTCTTCCTATCCATGAACAAGGGATGTCTTTCCGTTTCCTGAGGTCCTCTTTGATTTCCTTTTTCAGGGCATTATAATTTTCCTTGTATAGCTGTTTTACATCTTTCGTGAGATTAATTCCTAAGTATTTCATTTTTTGGATGCTAGTGTGAAGGGTGTGGCTTCTCTTACTTCTCTATCAGTGTTTTTGTTGTTAGTGTATAGGAATGCTATAGATTTTTGAGTATTGAGTTTGTATCCAGCTACATTGCTGAATTTATTTATTATATCTAGGAGTTTTTCAATGGAGTTTTGGGGATCTTCTATGTAAAGTATCAGGGACATGACAAATTGAAGTGTAAGTGAGAGAACATGATGGCTTCAATCAAGCTGATTGCAATAAAAATGCTTACAATTGGTTAGCAAGAAACATGTTTTAGTTTAGACTTAAAATATTCTCCCCAAAGTTACATGTATTCAGACATGTGGCTTTTGGTGTGATTGGATCAAAGAGGTTCTTTACTCACCAGTGTATTAATCCATTGACAAGTTCTTGGTTACCTGTGCTATTTGGAGGTGGATTCTGGTTGGAGGTAGGTCATTGTGTGTATGACCTGGAAGTGTGTATCAACCTCCTTGGTTCCCTTCTTCTCAATCCGTTTCCTAATCACCATAATCTAAGCAAGTTTTCTCTACCAGGCCCTCTCAGTGTGTCACTTTTGCCTTTGAGTTGTCTACCCTGTACTGAACTCACTAAAAAACAGTGAGCCAATTAAATTTTCCCTCTTTTAAATTGTCTGTTATAGAGTATTTTATCCCAGCAATGAAAAGGTGACTAATACATATAAAAATAGAATTGGGATTATCTGTTGCAGAATTAGATGATTTCTGATTTGTGTTAGTGGACACTTTTGTGATGACATTTCTTCAAATGGAAAAGAAAGTGAGAAGGAAATACATGAAAATTTTGATATGGTTTATGTTGTTTGAAATGTCTATTAAATAGTTTAAAGCTGAAAAGAAAAGGCAAGGCTGCATTGTAACTTTGGGAATTATGTATGTGTAGAGGTTTCTAAAGCAATTTAAGAAAACAGAGAGAAAGGAAGGACAGAGGCAGAGTAACATAGAGAAGAGAAAAGAAACTGGAAAAGGAAAATATAAGTAGGACATGATACTTTTTAAAATAAATCTATTCAAATTCAGTAGTTGACCACTGACAATGAACAGGTATTTAAATAGGTAAACTAATATGATAAGCTGATGACACTGACTGAATATAATATTGCTCTAAACTTTAACCTTTAACATGTAATATAAAATTTAGATGATCTGTTAATGGGAAAAAATGACAGTTTTCTACATATACCATATTAAATTATAAGAGTAGTTTTATAGCATTTTGGAATGTGTGTTAATGATCCATTATTGCACTTCTCAGGAAATTAAAGTCATTTGGTCTTCAGTGTTTCATGCCTTATAGTGCACTTGGGGTTTAGATTAATTTCATTTTTATTCCTATTTTTGGTTTATGTATTTCTGCAACTCATTTAATCAAGCCAATTTTTCATGAAGAAAACTATATTGAAAATTCACACTTACAAAAATTTAACATTTCTGTAGATAAATAAGATTAATAATATTACATCTGATAAACTTTTCAGTGACTTTGTATATTATAATTTATATATTGGGGGGAAAGTGAGTCCTGAGTACCTGCAATAACTTTGATGCTGTTAAGGTTTGTGTCCCCCAAAGCCTCATGCAGTCTTGGGGGCAGGCTTCTAGAATTTGTCATTGTTTCATTGTTCAATGCTGGGATTATGGGTGTGAGTGCTACACCCACCCCAGAGTGGGTGGCCTACATATACTACAAGGGACCAAAAGAGTCTTTTTTCCATGATTCTCCCTTTTTTGTTCTTGTTGCTTTGCTGTCTTTTGCTGCTATGAATGGTTCCCCCTGCGCCATGCCACCCTGCCTTGTACTCAGCTGATTACAGAGTGAAACTTTAACAAGCTGTGAGCTAAATAAACCTTTCCTTCCTTAATTTTGGGTATCAGGTACTTTGTCTCAGCAATGATAGAAAAGTAATCAACACAGATGTCAAATATACCGATTTGCCTAGTGCATACTTCCTGCATCTGTCAAAAATCACTCCTTTAATATGCACAGTTGATACATATTAAGAAGAATAAAACTAAGAAAGAATATTGAAAGAAAAAATAAAAAGATGATCAAAATTGGGCTACTATACATCAATTTGGCCATTTCTCATAATATTCTACACTAAAAAAGAAATATTGGCCAAAATTCTAGAGATCATCCTCCATGAATGCTCTTCTCACTCCTTTACGCTGTTTCACAAATAAATCAGATTTGCATGAGAGGACATAATATTTCTTCCCTAGTGTAAGAAACTGAAAGAGTAAATAAGATCCAAAAGTACAATACATATTGTGAAAGGGAAATAAACTGCTCAAAAGGAAAGAAGAACTGGGATGAGGAAAAGGAGAAAAGGAGGGGATATATATATATCTATATATATCTATATATAAAATTATCTTAGTTATCATATATATCATATATATCATATATATATGATATATATATCTATATATATCTATATATATCTTCACCTGAGGTCAAGACAGATAGACATGCAAAGCAAGTTCTGTCTCATTTTCAGTCCAACCCTGCTTTTAAGGTAACCACTGGAAGCTTATATCGTATATATGATATATATATATATATATATCATATATAGAGAGATATATGACATATATGATATATATCATATATAGAGACATATATGATATATATATATATATATGATAACTAAGATAATTGTACTACTCATTCTATTAGTTCATTGAAAGGAGCAGTGCTTGTATTGTTTGATCAGTTTTGCATGACGTATCTGTTAATCTGAGCAACTATGTTGAAGACAGCAATGTGCAATATAATAACCATTGTTAATTTCCTATAATCTTGGTTTGAAACTCTGTATCAGTTTTTTATGACTTTATTTAAAATAAAAAAGAAATCATATGCTGTAAACTCTTCTTTCCACGTTTTCTGCATCTGTTTAGTCCTTTCTGTTTCCACAGACCCTTCCTCAGTTCATGTAACTTATTTTCATTATCCTGATCTGAATCTTCCTTTTACTGACAGACCTGATATAATCTTGAACTGTTCGGCTTGTCCTTTGTTTACCTCCCATAGCTTATATATCAGCTCTTCTGATTTTGTTGCTATGCTAGTTCAAGCGACCCATTTAACATTCCTGCATAAAATTGATGATATCATGTTATTGCTTAAAATGCTTAAATGGCATCTCATTTCAATTATAATAATACATAGATTCCACATCATGACCAACAATATCCTTTATTATCTTGTATCTGCTTACGCCTCTGACTCATCTTCAGTTTTTCTGTGGTGAAAAACCATTACTCATGTTGACTTTCTGTTTGAATCTCAAACCCCAAATGAAAGCCTTCATTTGAAATATCTTCATGTAGTCTTTCAAGAGACTGTTAGCTAATCAACCAATTCTCTATTCAATAAGCCTTTCTGAGTACTTAAATATTACCCCTTTCTCACTCTCCATTGTGTGTGTGTGTGTGTGTGTGTGTGTGTGTGTGTGTGTGTTATTCGGGATTGAACCTAGGGTCTTTGTGTTGAGCTACATCATCAGCCCTTTTTAAATTTTGAGACAGCGTGTCACTGAATCACTAAATTGCTGAAGCTGATCTCCCAAATTTACAGTCCTTCTGCCTTAGCCTTCCAGGGTGCTGAGGAGTACACCGCTATGCTGGGCTCTCACATTCCAAGTTAATATTACATTTTATTTGGATAATTCTTAAAATCACCTTAGATAATAATGTGAGATTTGGCCTCAATTTTCTAGGCTTCAAATATCAATTTTACCTGCTAGCTGATGACTTTTGGCAATTTATTTAATCTCTATTTCTTTTCTGTACAATAGTATAATAAGACCTCATAAGAGTTTAATAAAATTTAAATGTCTTAAATCTGAGGTTTGTAGAAAAATGCCTAGCTAGTTATTGCTATTAATTGTAGATGTAATTTAATCAGCATGAAAATTAAAATTTGTCTCCAAATGTAGGATTTATCCATTTCTGGAAGCAAACATCGAGAACATTGTTTTATATTCACTAGGAAATCTTCAACAAATATGTGACCTACAGTTACTTGACTAGTGACCTAGAAAGGGAAGCTCTAAATAAAAACATTCAAATTTTAAATATTTTAAGTAATGTGGGAAAAAGTGCCTTAACTAAAGCCTTTGGCTTTAGTTGAAATTTTCAAATGCCAAATAATCTGTCTTTGAACAGAAACCTCTAGCTACTGGGGATTTGGACATGTGGAAATTTTCAAGTACCTAAAAAGGTACTTGAATAAGCATTAAGCAGGAGTACTAAATATCTAGTCATAAGTTTGATGTTAGGTACAGAAACACCAGCCCCTGCAAAAATTCAGAATATTAGTCAAGATACCTAGTCCAAACCAGAGAGAATGTTCCTGGCAGTGACAGTGATGCAGAGAGTGGCAACTCAGGTAGCTTCTTGGTTTGGGGATGAATTAAAAAGCTTCCAGTGGTTACCTTAAAAGCAGGGTTGGACTGAAAATGAGACAGAACTTGCTTTGCATGTCTATCTGTCTTGACCTCAGGTGAAGATGTAACAAGCAGTAAAAAAGTCAGAGGCAGATGATAGGTAATCTACCTAAAGATTGTTCATATAAATTAAATGTTTTAAGATTTGATAAAATCAATAGTAACCGATGTGGCCATTCAATTGGATTGTCAACTCAATTGGCTCAAGACTTGCCTAAAGGGTTAATAAAGCTCACTGCTTAGTGTTGTGGATGGGCCTCGGAGCTTTGATCTTGACTAATATGTGAGCCCCCTGCCTTCTTCCTCTCTGGTCTGTTCTGCTTTCCGGCTGCCGCGAACTGAGCATGTTTGCTCCAGCACTCCTTTCACCATGATGTTTCTGCTTTGGAGCCAGCTGACTGGACTGAAATCTCTGAAACCATGAATGAAATTACACCTATAATCCTTTAAATTATGGGACTCAGATATTTTGTACTAGCATTGAGAATGCTGACCAGCACCCCATTTTCATTTTGGTGCAAAGATCTTCATGTTAAGATCATATACCTTATATTGATTTTTTACTGCATATTATTAGGAAGTCTTATATGGGTTGAACACTACAGAAGTGAAAAGAACATTAAGCCTTTTAAACTTTCGACTGCTTGCCTCAGATAAGTATCTTCAAATTTAATCAACTTGCACGTTAGGAAACTTAAACTGAACCTTTTTTTTACATCAAATTTATGTGTGTACACTGGTCACTGTGTTTGTGAAGTATGAAAAGTGTTATAAGATACTGTATTTGGCCTTCGGTAGGCTTTTATTTTGGTTGTAGCATCTGTTCAGATGTCAGTATATAAATTTAGAAAACTATAAATATAACCATCTTGTCATCTTTTCACCAACTGATTTGGTTTAATTTCCAAAGTGAAGCTATACTAGTTGGAGGATCTTCCCATTTGAAATATATAGCGGTATGTATCAAATTCATCTGATTTTTCTGAAAGATTTGACATTTAAATAAAATATGAAGCTAGGTTGTGTAATATCATTATTCATATTACATAAAGCTTTTCATGTTATGAAAACATAGTGTACTCTCCAGTTAAATTATTCTCTATGTTTAATAATAACATTTTTATGGACTGAGAAGTTATGCTATTAAATTTTAAGTTCCTAAATTATAAGGTGTTAAAAGATTTATTACTCAGTTTTGATTTTAGTTTAAATAATTCATAGCTACTTTCATACACATTGCTAATGAAACATCGTGATTTATTAAATCAGATATATGAATTGCTGGAACTAATTTTAGAAAGCTTCCCATATTTTTACTGAACTGAACAAATTTGATATATTTAACAATTGTTCTTTGAACATTTCTGCTTAATGAGGCTCTTAGGGTTTAGGGTGCTTCTGTAATTTCACTTGGAATTCATTATAGGTAGTATTGTGTAGATGAACGAAATTGTATGGATTGCTCCTAGGTGCTTCTAAGTCTAATTTTTTTTTAAATAAAAAGGTTGTCAAAGAAAAATGATTGAAAGGCTGTTGAATAATGTTTCTTTAATTGAAAAGTCTCTAGTCTAGTTTCTAATTTTTATCTAAAGAGTCAGATCACTTTTATAATATCATTGCCCTCATCTTTTCTCATCTCACAATTTTCTTCATCTGGTATTCCTGACCTTAAGCTCTAAGTCAAGACAATACTTTTTTCTTCACTGTTAGAAAGGAGTACAAATTTTGCAGAATGTGTAGAGGTGAAAATGAAAGACTCTTTCTTTTTCTGACTCAGCCAGGAGCCCAAAGGCAGCATCCCAGGAAAATCAGAAAATAATATTTCAGATGCTTATTAGATATTTCTAAACAGAACTAGGAAATAGGTTTCTGTGCTTTGTTTATTTTGTACAGCAGAAAGATTGTTGACAAACTTTAAATAAAACAAATAGAATTATTTTAACCAGCTGTATAAGGGAAAATTTCATATATGTGTACCAAATTTTTAAGCTCTTCTTTTGAATTATAAAGTAATAGTAACATTTTAGAATGTGAGTTCTTTAAGATTGAAGTTGATTTAGTTAAAGTCACCATCTGAAGATGTGAAAAATTCAGAGAAAGTAGTTGAAGATATCACATTTTTAATGACTTTCTAACATGCATTTCCATATTCTTTCCACAATACTTGTCTTTTTTTAACCACCTTGTTCTCTGATAGGATTAGAGTCATAAGCACAATATCAGTTAATCTTAGTGACTGTCTCAAAAATATATTGACTTGTGAACTTAGGAAAAAATACTTTTTTTTCCCCTCAGGATGTCAAACCTGGGGCAAATTGACACTGACTTTTATCAGTCTAATTATACTATTGATGACCAGGAGCAAAGCTGTAATGGTGCCAATACCTATGGAAATCTTTATGGATCTGGAGAGTAAGTATTTTATACTGAGCACATTTACTCCCATTTGCAAAGGATTAGTATTATCCTAAGGGATTCCAGGTGGAGAGGTTTCCTTGGGAGAAGGCAAAGTTCTGCATAGTATGTTACTGAGATATGTCTTAGTAAAGTCCCCCCAAAATTTATCAGAATAGGGAGAGAAATTAATCAAGTTCTAGGTAAGCATTCCTTATAACTTGAGAACCATTGTCATGTTAATGTCTCATCTACTCTTCAAAATAGCACTTGACAGGAATCCCAAATATAAGTGCTAGGCAAATGGAACATTTTCTTTCTACATAATTTTTTTCCGAATTTTGCTTGAGAGCCAGATTTCATCACATGTAATACACATTTACTGAGTGTCTATTTTGTGTCATAAATTATGGACTATTCAAACCCAAAGCTAAGGATGAAGTCCAGTTTTCCCATCACAAAACTTAAGATTTTATTTTGTTAAGTTTAAAAATTAAATATGCATTTACAGTATACATGCAATATGAAAAGTGTTACACTACAATCAACATATTTCAAAACATATTAGCTTTTTTCAATGAAATTCAACTTGAATATAAAAGAAAATAATTAAAGAATATAGTACATGTCTGTTTACTATTTGGTAGCAAAATAATGTATTTAAGGTAAAGAGACTGGTTAAAATTCCTGATTTTGTATTGGTTGTCTTTATGACATTGGGAAGACAAATTCTCTGTCTTCATCTGAAGCATAATTATATTAAGAATACAGAGCTTATGTAATTATAATAAGGAAAGATTGTGATAATATGTAGGAAAGTATATAATAAATAAATCCATGATTTAAATGTGATATAAATAGGGCTTAAAAAAGCAATTGACACTTTATTGCCTGACGTCACTTACATTTACTTTGTTACACAAGTTGCTCTTCTGCCTATTGTTTTGTGGGTCTAGGTTAGTTAGATGGAGAAGCATCAGAACAACTGTGACAGTAAGTAATACTTACTAATCTGTTGTTGCATGTTAGAAACTGAAATATATAAACTAACTCATTGGATCTTCGAATAATCTTATGACATAAATCCCATTTTTATTTTTAATTTACATGTGAGAAACCAGTCACAGAGACTTAAGAAAACTTCTAAGATCTATAAATAAAAAATGAGGTTAAGATTCTAATCCAAGATTGCTTGATTAGGCCCTTAGTGAAGGTGAGCATAAATTTATTGTGCATTTTAGCTTAAAGTACGTATTATTTACAAGAATGTTGCGGTAGTAGGATTATGTTGGGCCATCTTAGACTAATTAGGATGTCTAGTTTCTGTACCACTCTAACAAGTCTAGGTCAAATGAACTTATAACAAATATTTCAAACAAGGTAATTCTTGAATTTTATTGTTAAACATAGAAAAAATTACCTTATGAGCTCCAGATGCAAAGATCAATCAATACAAGGTTCAGTATGGGAGGGGATCATGCTTCAACTCTGTCCAGGTATTAGTATATAATCTTGGTACAAATGATAAGGTTAAATATCTAGAATTTTAACTCATCCATATTTTTATTGTGTCCCTGCTTTATCGAATCCTAGCAGTGAAGTTGCCTTTTATGACTTACACTTTGGAAGATAAAGAAATAATGGAAATATGTGTAAAATGAAGAGCATAGCATGAGCATTAATTTTTTCCAGGATGGTCAATCTGAGTGTATAATCTACAATGGGAAGTATTTAATAGGCTTTTCCAGGGCGTTCTCTTGTTTTATAGAAAAGAACTAGTTGCTTTGAAACATCTATTTATTTTATTCATTCTCTTTTCCAGATGGGATAAGTACTTTGGGACTATCTACATTTTTAGACTAAAGTAAACTAAAAAATCCAACAAGAAGAAGACAAAGCTTTTTGTTAAGCAAGGTCTCAGGGAGGAAAGCTTTCTTCTCAAATTCCACCCAATCCAATTTTCTTTTTTTTTTTTAAGTATTCATAGCAATGTTTCCTCAAAATCAAGATTAACAAAAGATAGAATTTAAGAAAACCAAATAAAGGAAGCTCATGATTGCACTGATTCAGGACAATGGCCCAGCCTGTTTTAGTTGCTTATAATTCATATGTAAGCCTTGATTTGAATTTAGTAACAAATTCTAACCCACACTACAAGTCTCCCAAAGTAGCAAAGCCTGTTAACTGTGATAGATTTGTGAGGTCAGTAATTTACTTGTGTACATTAAAGGAACCCCAAATATGTGGTCTCATCCATTCTGTGAATAGTTCAATTAAAATACACCCTAAATCAAGATAAGATGCCAATCATCTAGGCAAAATCATCAGGAATCCAGAGGATAGTTAAACTGGCAAATGACATAGGAATGTGGAAATCATGAAGATATTTATAACTAAGCAGTTTCTGATTCTCCCTCCGTCTGACCTCCTCCTCCTCTTTCTTCTTCTTCCTCTCCTCCTTTTCTTCCACTTCCTCCTCCTCCTCCTATTTCTCCTTCTTTAAAGTGAAGGGTACTACTCTGTGAGATTAATCACAAATGTCTTTTACTGTAATAAATGTTTTATTGAAGCATTTACTGTTTTATATCACCCCTTGTATTGAGGAACTCTTTGACACTGCCTTTCTAAGTGGTGTTAGCTATTTATAAAAGGATACTACCAGAAGATATGGGACTAGGTATAAAAAGGTGCTTAAAACTATGGTTGTTCATAACAGTTTCAGAGGAACGATCTAGAACATGAGAATTAGATTGTAAGGATTTAGAGAGTTTTCTGGATGGGACTATAGACTATTAATGAAATTATTTTGGTACTTCTTGGATGTTGTTCATTCAAATGTAATGCTAAATATTATAGTCAGTGCAAAGTTGAAGTTGTAAGAGACAGAGATTTAATTTAAACCGTCATGAAAACCAAGGATATTGTCTTATAAATAAAAGATTTTGAGGTTTTCTTTCTAGGGAAATTTTTAAAATTTGCTTTCTTAAATGGTGGGGAAATGTATAATTATATCCTTTTATATAATACGATAGAAACCAGACTCTTGTTGGAGAAGTTGGTTTTTTCTTTTTTGTTTTTGTTTTTTGGTACCGGGGATTGAACTCACGACCTCGTGCTTGCCAGGCAGGCGCTTAAGCCACTAAGCTATATCCTCCCCCACTTTTTTTTTTTTGAGAAGTTTTACTAAATGAAGAAACAAAGAGGAATGGAGGAAAAAATAGGTGACAGTATTTGGTTGACGATGGGCATATATGTATTTTTAATGCATTTTCCCTTGAGATGTGAGACCAGCACAGAGTACCTAAGCAAAGTCTTCTAATTTACAGAAGTTGCTTTGCAGGCAATAATTATGACATATGTCTTCATATCTGGTTAGCTGCACCTGTGCAGCATTTATGATGCTACCAGGCAAGCATATCAATGAAAACCTCATTTAGACACTGGTTCATTGAGTCATCTTTATTTGCCTCTTATTTTTCTAGACAGACATACATTTAAAAATACCTATCAGGAGAATTTTACCAACAAGAAGGCATTTAGATTCTTGCTTATAATCTGTTTCTACTATTACTTTTGATATTGTGTCTATTTTGCTATACAAAATAATGTTAGGAGTATGCCATGTGGCTAAATGAACAACTGCAATAGCCAGTATATGTTCTGGGGGACTCAAGAAGCACCCCTGGTCGCAACTCTTAAGTGGCAATTGTTCAGTTAGTGAAGGATTACGTGCATATCCACCTATTGCTGCTGATTATTTGCCAAAATAAATTCTTTTCTTGGAAAGTTTATCAACATATATATGGTTAAATATGTTATTGTTAGATTCATCTTATGATTAATGTTAAATGGAAATAATTAAAAACCTTTTAAAAATATATTAGCATAAGGAGTCACAGGGTTATGTTCAGAATGCTGGACTGTATATTTAGTTTAGGATAAAGGCCTTTGGTAGGGAAAAAAAAACCTTAAACCAATTAATGGGCTATTTTTTGTTTCTTCTCTCTTCAGGTGAAAGTATATATCACGGCAAATAATCTCACACACTCTGTTTTTTTCCTCTTTCTCTACCTCTTTCTCTATTTGTAATTTACAAATATCAATGCTTTTCCAACCTTCCCACACAAATGGTGAAACAAAGAACAAAAACACAGTCAAGATATTGAGATTATGCTTTAGTGAAACTAAATTGAACATTTCAAAAAAGGAATTTGGAAACTAGCAATATAATCCATTTAACTAAATATTCAAGGATAATTCACCTGTACTAATAGGCAATGCCCCAAACTGGAGAGTAAATTTCTTTTTTTTCCCCGATTTTTTGCATTCAAAGATTTTCCTAAGGATGCACCTTCATTAGTTTATTTTTTTGAAGAGTAGAATATATTTATTGAGAGAAAGAAAGCTTCTGAAGAGAGACAGAAGGGGATCTCGATCAGGTTGCCCCTGGAGAGTAAATTTCTTTATAGACAGCATTAAATTTACGAACTTATTTTTTCTTTTCCATTGACGGTACAGGCAAAATTATGTTTAGCTGGTGTTTCTACAGAGGTACAGGGAGGACACAGCTGGTGGCTGTGCTGCTCAGAACACCTCAGTCCAGACCCTGCACCCGTAATGTTAACGGTGCGATGCTGACCAAGTCATGTAGTGTCCATGAGTCTCTGTTTCTTTTCTGGTAAAGTGAGATTGAAAACACAGCTTTACCCTTATAGAATTTTAATTGGAAAATATGAGGGAAAATGCCCAGTATATTGTACAAGTTCAATTTATATTGGTTGGAATACAACAGTCTTCTGGAAGCCTCTTATGACCAGTTATTTTACATTTTTGTATTAAAGCTAACTTTTAAGTAGACTATTTCTTGCTTAGATAAATGTACTTAAAAACTAAGTAAAATCTTATAATAAGGAAAATTGCAGTCTCCTCTCTCAATTTTTCAGGATATACCTTTATTAAGTATGTAAATATCACCATTTTTCTTTTTCTAGACAAGCTGGTGGGCAATTTCAGCCCACCTCTCTTGTTCCTCCGGAGATGCTCGCATCAAGTTACCCAGGACAACTTTTTCAGCCAGCAGTCAACTCAGATTATTATTCACAATCACCTTACATTGACAGTTTTGATGAAGAGCCTCCTTTGCTAGAAGATAAGTTAAGGAAGTATTATTAATGTGTATATAGCTGAAAGAATAATAACAACAGTAATCAACTGTTAATGTGTGCTGTCAGCATCCCCTGTACAGTGTTTTCCATGTGATTGTTCTACTTATAACAAGAGTGACAAACCAAGACATGCAAACCATTGGAAGTTTGTTATATTTTATGTGAAGAAATTTAAACATATATTTGTGCTATTGCTGCAGGTATTAGATGCTTCTCCAGTATTTCTTAAATTTACACTTCCTGGCTATATCCAGACAATAGTAAATACATCTTTTCACATACTGGTTCTATTAAGGCAGTTACCCTTCTCACCCCAGTTAACAAGGCATTTCAAAGTAACAGTTTGTTTTCTGCTCTGTTTGCTGGGAACAAAGCAAATAGTTTCTCAAATTAACATCTGTTGTTGTTCATGAGGAGACAAGCCAGGATTTTTCTTCTCTGCATCACATGAGCCCTCACCTCAGCCTGGGCCGGTAGGTGGAGAAGAACATGGTTTCGGTAAATAACATTTCTGCTGGGAAGGAAACCCAGAACTCTTGGAGCTTAAACTCCCTAGGGGACTTCACTGTATTTTACTCATTGCTGTTTAAAAAAATCCACCATGTTATATCTGCTAGTTTTGCTTTCAAAGGATATCAATATAAGTCTAGAAATATAGGTGCTAAAACACTCAAAATCAAGTAGATTTTAACTTGAGAGCCAAACAATGCCTAAGTGCTCCAAATCCTTTATACATACAGTTCCTTCATATGAAGATGAGTGAAGAGAAGTCAGTTAAATTTTCCAATATGCAATCTGAATACCACCGTTTGCCTCTTATGAATCCAACTGGCCATCCAGAGTGAATACTCTTTTTTTTTGCCTAAAAATTGTAAAATAGTGAGAGACTTAAACCATTCCAAAAAGCAGAAAAAATATATGATAGATATGGCTCTTCAGAAGCCAATTAAATTTTGAGTCCTATTGTCTTAAAAAAAAGCCCATATGTTTCATAAAAAACTAATAAACACCTAGAAGTTCTGAGCTATTCTCATGAAAAATCTTTCCTGAGTCCATCAACATCTTTACTTAAAAAATAAAAAAACCATCAGTTCCCTAATGGTATTCAGTATATACTTTGGAAAATATAAAATTATTTTAAATATTGTCTTTAAGGCATGACTGCAATTAATTATTTGATACATATCCTTCCAAACAATACTCTTGTTTCCCAGTGAATGTGTTTTACAGATAGGCAGACAGAGATGTATATACACTTTATTTTTAAATTTCATTTTATTAGTACATGTTTACAGTATGTGAAATTTATATTCATCTTAGAAAGTAGGTACACGTATATAACATAATTTAATTTTTTTATACATCTTTCACTTCTCATTCACCACCCTTCCTCTGTCTCTAGATCCCCTTTCCCCATGTTTGTTATTGTTTTTGTTATTATTGTTATTTTTACTTCATTGTTAAGACATATAATATTTACATTCATTGTGGGTATTTGGTACATGTATGTGACATATTTTAAAACTTTTCATATTTTCTTCACCCTAATAGTCTCTTGGACTTCTTTGCAAAAGATCTATCTCTCTATTTCCTTTTAGTAGTCTTTTCTTTGCTTTCTATTTGCATTTTGTATTGCTCAAATGAGAGTAACCATATGGTATTTGAGTTTGTGTATCTGGTTTATTTATATTTGAGCATTTTAAAATGAAGTTGGATTATATTATGGATACAAAGTTTTGTGTTCTCTTCAAATATAGTAAACATTTTAGTACATGAATTCTTCAGTCATAATGTATTATTTAAAAACCTGATTTGTAATGATTTCATAGTATTCCATCACATAAAAGAACTATAGTTTAGCTGCATCTTAAAGATTCTTACTTATAAGTAGTGATTTTATGAACATCATACTGCAATCATCATACTAAAACCTACAATGAGTTGGTCCCTGGGATGTGTCTGGGGCAGTGAGATGATTAGGTCATAAGTACTTATGTTAAGCCAGTCTCAAAAATGGATTTTCCAATATACCTGCTGCAGTTTGTGTCTGGGTGTCCACCCAAAGCCTCATGCAGTCCTGGAGGCAGGCTTTTAGAGTTTAGGACTGATTCAAGGTCCAATGCTGGGATTACGAATGAGTGCTATACCCATGTAGATGTGGTCTACATAAAATATAAGGGACAGAAATAGTCTTTTCTATTTACTCCTCCCCTTTTGTTCTTCCTGTTTTTTCTGCCTTCTGCCACCATGACTGGTTGCCCCTGTGCCATGCCACCCTGCCTTGGAGTCAGCTGATTTGGGGCTGAAGCCTTCACAAACTGTGAGCTAAACAAACCTTTCCTTCTGATGGGTTCCTCTCATATGGGACTCTGCCAGGCTCAACACAGTGCCTGCTTAACATGGCCCTAAATCTCTCTCTCTCCTACATTGACTTCTGTGTTCTTCTTTTAGTTCTGAAATAAACTTCCCCCTTCCCTTTGCATGCATGCCAAAGGTCCTCCAATCCTCTCCTGACACTGCACTCATGCAGTCACCCCCTGCACCAAAGGTCCTCCAGTCCTCTATCTGTACAATGACCTGTCCACTCACATAGTTCTCTCCCCTCTTCTAATCTCATAAAAGCAGCTCCAACCCAGTTTTTCTCCTTTAAGAGTCCTCACAGTCTCCTGCAGTCCTCCCACATAAGCAATAGAGGCTTTTTCTTATCTCTGTCTATGACTATCAACTGCACCAAAATAAAACCCCAACACCTTCCTTCATTTTGTGTGTTGGGTATTTTGTATCAGCAATAAGAGAAAAGTAATCAAGACAAAATGTGGTACCAGAAAAAAAAAAAAAGAATTTGGCACCAAAGAAGTGAGGTTGTTGTTATGACTACAGCTGACCACATGGTTCAAAAGCCTTTGGAATGGCTTGTGGAAAGTTTGGAAAGGTTTGAAGATCTCTCCTGAAGGAGTAGAGATGGAATGCCTTGGGCTGTTATGTATGGGAGATTCTGGTCAGAGCTCAGAAAACCAGAAGGCTGATAGAAATCCTTCCAGTAAAGACCAGGCTCAGGTTTCTACCGGGAAAAAAACTGCATTGGTTATTGGACTCCAGATAATGAGTGTTATGTCTTGGCAAAGAGACTGTCTGCATTTTGCTCATGTCCAGAGACTTTGCCTGAGACTAAGATTGAGGGCAGCAGACTAATTAAACTGACACAAGAAAATTCAAAGGCAGTTGAATGTTGAGGCAGTGGCATGGCTATTGTTGGACACTTTCAGCCAACCTTACATTGAGAATCAAGAGCACAAAGCCCAGAAGAATGATATAAAATGTGAAATTGTCCAGAAAGGACACTTCAGTAAAGCTTTGGACTGTGCAGAGATAGAACTGAGGAGATCTTGATTGCTGAGGAGTAGGAGAATAGAAAAGATGGCCTGAGGGCATCACAAAAAGCAACAGGACTCCATCTTTTGCATCCTCAAGACTGTCAAAGTAAAAAAAACTGCTTTGAAGAGAAAGCCACAGATAAAGCACCATGTCCCTGAATGATGGCAGCCACACAATGTTCCGTAATGGTGATGGCAGTGCCAGGTTCCAGAATGATATGGTATAGAGATTTGTTCCTCAGAAGCAGGTTTAAAGTGCCCAGAAATCCATGTACTCAATCCCTTCAGCCAAGAGAGAGGAAATTCTGGCTACTGCTCTAGCTGGCAGCACACCTTGGCAGCATCCACTTGGTGCTGGTTTTATGTACATGCAGAATGCAAGAGATCTGAGGTTAAAAAAGCTTTCACCTAGATTTTGGAAGAAGGCCTGGGAGGTGAAGCAGTGTGTCCCTGAAAAGACAATGTCTGAAGTTGTGAGAATGAAGCCAAAAGTTCAGTGAAGAATCCAGAAGGTTAGAAAATCCAAGGATGTGAATATATAAGGAAAGCTGCAAGGATTGAGCAGAGTGGGCCTAAGAGAGAAGACATAGGAGCTACAAGCACTGGAAGTGCTGTAGGTGTGGGGTCACACAAATGCCTTGGAGCTCACAACTTACCACAGATTGCTTTAGATGTTCCACATGGAACTGCAGGACTTAATGTTTGCCGTCCTGGATTTTGGACTTGCTTTGATCCTATTCTTTTGTATCCCCCTATTTGTACCTTTTGGAACGATGTTTATCTTGTGCAATGAGTGTCAAAGGTGTTGTTGGTTCTCCATAGTGTTGGTTCTCCTGTTGCTGTGGATTCTCCTGGAGGAGCTTGTTGAACTTCTTTCCTGATAGGAATTTGGTTGCTCGTCATCAGAAGAGCTTGGGATCTTTTTGTCACTGAGTATGATTGTGGTTCACTTTGGGAGAGCTCTGGGCCTTTGAGCATTGTTTCCTAACTCTGGAGGGGAAGTTATATGCTGTTTGGTCTCCTGGAGAAGCTAATTATGTTGGTTTCCTGATATGAACTCAGCTGTTCTCATCATTGGAGGATCTTGGGACCTCGTCACTGAGGATGGCTGTGGTATTTTTTGGTGGAGCCCTAGTCCATACTTGGAGTGTTGCTTCTTAGCTCCAGTGCAGAACCCTCAGCCTATTGGCATGAATCCTTCATCCCCCTGGCACAGAATTTCTGGCTTTCACTGCTGACCTTTGGACCTTCCCAGTGCAGATTTGTGAAACAGACTTGCATGAGATATTATTGTGGGCTCTAGGCCTCCAGTTGGATTCATGGGAGGCTTTGTCCTTGGCTCTAGGTCTTCAGCTGGACTCATGCAGATCATTGCCATGGGATCCAAACCCTCAGCTGGTTTCTTTGGGTCTTAGTGTATGGACAGTTGTCCTACACTCTTTCTTTTGTGTTTGACTCTGGGTGAACATTAGAAGATAATTCTGTAAATTATGTGTTCTGTATATAATTGTTTTCCTTGCAATCCCTGACTACAACAATACCTTCATTAGCATATGTTTTGGTAGGAAAAGAGGAAAATGATGCACTTGTATTATATTTCTTAATTATTAGAAAAATTCTAGGTTTTTTCCATAACTTTACTATTTTTACTTCTTCATATTTTTATGTTGTTGGCCAGATTTCTTATAGAAATTTAAAGAGTTTTCTTGCCCCTATTTTAAATGATACTTACATATTCAAGATATTAACCATTGTCTGGAATATGACATTTTTTTCCTAGCTTGTGTTTGTCATCTAAATTTCTTAGAGGCATATGGAAATTTTAATATATTTTTAATTTTTATCTTATGAATAATGATACTTATTATTATTCTCTTATTTGATTGTGAAATAAATTTTCACAAATAAAAGAACAATAATTATTACACTGTGTATCATTATCTTCAAAGTAGTTACTCAGTTGCAAGATATATACCAAAAAGATTCTAATGGAAAAACAGATAACACAAATTTTCTCTTAATTAACTAAGATAAGCTATTGCTATAAATGAAAAAAATTAGCATATATATGTTGAAATATTTTTAAAACATCAAATTATGGTGCTACATGCATGCCCATGTTTATAGTAGCACAATTGAATATACTTTAAAATTCAGATTTTTTTGAGAAACTTCTTTTACAATTGATTTTTTGTTTAGAGTCTAGTTGTCTAGCTCCAAATAATGTTTATAGCCCTTTGTAGATTTGCAAATTTTAAAATTATATTTTGCATTTCAATTTTTGGTTTAACAGTATTTTTATTTTATTATGTGAAATAAGGATTTATCTTTATTTTTCTCTGTATAATGGCTAATTTTTCCCTACAATCTTTGCAGAAAATAATTTTTTCTAATTATCTAAAGTATCTATATTGTATATGGCACTTTTTAGTGGTACAGGGGATTGCATTCCAGGCCTTCACACTGACTGCATTTCCAACCCTTTCAATTATTCAATTAGTTAATTAAGTAAGTAAGTAATTTTTGGAGACAAAGTCACATTACGTTATCCAGGCTGGACTCAGACACACTGTCTTCCTGTCACAGGCTCTAACACCACAGAGGTCATAGGTGCGCACCCAGCACCCAGCTACACGACACTCTCATACATCTTCTTCCACTGTTTCTTCATCTTTGAGTAGAAGGTACTTTAGATTCCATTCCATACAGATTAGAATGTGTTTCTAGATCTTTTCTTTGTCATTATGCCTTCCAAATATTTATTGAAAAACAAACACAACAGAAGTTTGCATTTTGAATTGTTGAAATATATCGAGTTCTGAGCCAGTGTGTTCTTTTGACTGAATGATCTTGTGATATGAAGAAACCAAAAGCAGAGTTTGTAAAATAAGGTGATAAATGACATTTGTTAGTTTTTATTGAGTACATATAAAATAGCTTATAAAATTATGAAGCTGTAATAATGAACATCCCGTATAGAAAAGTATGCTATTATGAATTTATGTTCATTTAGTCATTAAGTACTTCGTAATTTAACATGTTTGTCTGGTTTTTGTATAGGAATGATAATTTTTGTTATTTGATAATGTACCATTAATATGTTAAAAATCTATATTTAATAATAGTCAATTCAAATCTGTCAGACTACAAATAATTATTGATATTTTGCAATTGGAATTTTGTAATTGTAGTGTATCTTGATATTTACTTATGAAATGCCAATGCTACAATTTGCATAGAAAACAAAAATCTCATTTTTATAAATGAGATTGTTATATTTTTATATATTTTTATAAATTGTATTCTTTACTACCACTAGATGGCAGCAAAGCAATAAATTTGTATTCAAACTTCACAGTAAAGTTTCACTTTATTACACATAAGGTATTGTTTTTAGATATCTATAATTATACTTAAAGTTTCATACACATATAGTGAATTTGGAAACAAAATATTGTGGAGATACATTTCAGCATAAAACAAAATATAAATTAAAAGGAACATAAAATGTTTTCTTACAAAAATATTTAGTCAAGTCTGCATTCCTTACTTGTGTGATTCAGTGTTGAAACATAAGAAATTAATCATGTCAGCAAATACGTGGTAAAAATTGGTAATTCTATTACATAAAACAGCATTCCTCTGAGTTTCTTCAGAAATAATTATACTTTTTCAAGAGAAAATTATATTCTAAATTAAAGGCTACTTTATTGTGTTATATACTGAAAATATAGTTAGCATAAATGAATACAATTTGGAAAAGACAAAAGCCTTAGGTGAAATTATTTCAAACTACAGAATTTCTCAAATTCAAAGTCTTTGCTACTTTAAAAATCACATTAGAATTCTAATCTCATTTTAAGCTTGGTGAACTGCTTTTATTATCCAAAGTTTTGTTTGTTATGCACATGGACATAAAGAAGGAAGCATAGAAATTGAAATGTATATGATTTTCTCATAATTAAATCAAGTGGTAAAACTATTTCTTTTAGAGGTTGGAATGGAAATCATAAAGTAAATTATGATACAAATTACCCTTCCAGGCCTAGATCAAATCAGAGTCTAGACGACTGTGAAAATTTCTGGGGTTTAAAGTAAGACCTCTTCATGTCATGGGGATAATTGTATGTTGTGCACAGAACATCAACTTTGCAAGGTATTTAAGTGTTACATGCCACAGGCGGAAATAGTAAAGAGCTAAGGGTATAGCTTAGCGAGATGTAGATGTGTTAGGCTCTAGGATCAATCCCTAGCATCAAATCAAACAAGTAAATGAACAAAAAATAAAACATTAAAATAGCTGAGTTATACCCAGTTGTATCCAAATCCTGTGAAAGCTGCATGCTATATACAAATGAGTTTGGAAGAATAGTACTTCACATGGGAGTACTGGGTTCAGCTGAAAAATAGCTTCTACGAGATTAGATGCACATTAATCCAACTGCAGCTCAGTGGTTAAGGAGTATGCTTTGGAGTCAGACTGTTCAATGTGGAAACCTACATTTTCTATGTCACATTCTGTGACTTTGGATAAATTACTTAACCTCTGAAAGCCTCAGCCATGTGATGCATTGAAATAAGAATTAAAAAACAGAACTAATTTCGTTGGACTGTCAGCCTGATGCATCTAAATCTGGTGGGGCCTATATCAAACATTCAGGAAATGAAAACTTGTTTTTGTTAAAATTCAGTATTTATTGTAGTTTAGCTTCAGTTCTTCTTAGATGTCTCTTTACCTTTATTGAAAATTTAAAATGATGGAAAGAAGGGAACATTTGATGGTGGTTCCCAGTTAAGTCATATATTTTTTAATTTAATGATTTTTCTTCCTCCAAGACACATCTTAGTTTATCTTTGTAGGAATAATGAGAGAATAGACTGAAGTGAACAAAATGTGTCCCTATGTTAGGTGGATGTCAAATGGATAGGTGCATTATAGTACAAATAGTAGGGAAGAAAAGGAATCTAGCCGTGGAGTCTGAGAAGGGCTATCAGAATTCCTTGGAAAGCAGGCATGGGAGGAAAAATTGTTAGGTCTAAATGAGTCTAAGCTCATCGATTCCACTGATTTTTATTCTAATACCAATACTGAGGCTAGTGGGAAAGATTAAGTTGTTTCCAGAATTTAATCTTTGAGTATCTTGGCCCAATCTCAGAGTACAGAGATTATTAAAAAAAAAATGACATCATGGTTAGCTTTCCAGGCAGAAAGAGTCTTCTGTTCCTTTCTGAAGCTCATATATTCAGCAGAAAATCACTTTCCTCTTTAGGTGGAGTGGAATTAAAATCCCAGACTTACACTGAAAATACATAGTATGGCTAGTCAAGAAAATATGCTATGGTTGATATGGCAAGATACAGAAGTGTTAGCAATTAAAAATACAGAAAGAAGCACTATATAAAGGGGCAATAAAGAGACATATGGTATGTTAGCTACCATATTATTCTTAAACCCTGGAATATATTGTTGTTTTTTTTTTTTGTAATAGAGATCAAACTCATAGCCTTGAGCTTGCCAGGCAGGCATGCTGCTGAGCTGAATCTCTGGCCTGAGTATATGAATTTAAGATTTTTTTCTTTTCTTTTCCCTCCTTTCTTTTTTAAATTTTAAATAGAATAACAGAAAGGAGAATGCAACAAAGCAAATCAGAACAGAACAACACAAGCAACACAGCACTTCAAACAAGGCAACCGGATATCAACAGTAGCTACCATAATGTCTCTTTTCTTTAAAATAGTTGAACATACCTTCACACACAATAATATCAAACATAACAAAATAGTATAAGACCATGCAAGAGAATGAAACCGTCACAGGACATTCAAGACCAAATAACAGAAAATTAACAATGGCTACTATAATATCTCATTTTCCTTAAAAAATTTGTTTATACTATCATCCATAATAAAATCTAATAAGACATAACAAGATAGAACCAATCAAAACAGAACAAAAGCATGGTAGGACTTCAAAGCAAGCTGGCACTTCAAAGTAGTATGGCAGCAATAGCTGACATACTGTCTTTTTTTGTCAAAGTAGCGGTTCATACCATCACCCATAATAAAATCAAACAAAACAGAATAAAACCATTCCAACCAATGAATGAAAACATTGTAAGACTTAAAAGCAATATAGTGGGAAACCATGATTACCATAAAATCTCATGTACGCTCACCATTTCTTATAGTAGGGAGACTGGTATTTACTCATGTGATTTATTTCACTTATGTGTATGATCTCAAGTTGCATCCATTTGTTTATAAATATTTCAATGTGATCATTCTTTATAGCTGAGTAGTACTCCATTGTATAAAAATACCACATCTTTTTATCCATTCCTCAGTTGATGGGCATTATGTTGTTTCCAAGATCTGGCTATTACAAAATGTGCTTCTATAAACATGGTGCACATATATCATTGTGGTTTGATGTTTTCCATTCTTCTGGGAATATACCCAGAAGTGGGATAGCTGAATCAAATGGGACTTCCAATCCAAGCTTTTTGAGGAATCTCCAGACTGACCTCCACAGTGATTGCACCAGTCTGCACTCCCACCAACAGAGCAGAAGAGTTCCTTTTTGCCCGCAGCCTTTCCAGCATTTGTTGTTGGTAGTTTTCTTGATCCTGGCCATTCTTTCTGGAGTGAGATGGAATCTCAGTGTTGTTTTAATTTACGTTTCTCTAATGACTAATATGATGAACATTTTTTCATGTATTTATTTGCCATTCATATTTCTTCATCTGAGAACTGTTTGTTCATCTCAGATGCCCATTTTTGGATTGGGTCTTTGAATTTTGTTGATCTGATTTTTTAAAATTCTTTATATGTTCTAAACAGAAGTCCTTTGTCTGAGGGACACTTCACTAAGATCTTTTCCCAATTTGTGTGTTTTCTTTTCACTATACTGGAGATTTCTTTCAACATGTAGAAACTCTTTAATAAGATGAGATCCCAGTTATTGATTCTGTGAAGTATTTCACATGTGATTTGATTCTTGTTCATGAATTCTCTACCTATCTCCATGTCTTCAAGGTTTCTACCTACTTTGTCTTCCAACAGATTTAGTGTTTCTGTTTTAATATTTAGATATTTAATCCATTTACACTTCAGTTTAATACACAGTGATAGGCATGGGTCTAGTTTTACTTTTCAGCATATGGAGAGCCAATTTTTCCAGCAACATTTATTGAAGAGACTATCTTTCTTCCAGTGAACATGTTTGGCCCTTTTATCAAACATTAGGTGGCTGAGTGTGTTTGTAGTTGTAGTTGTATCTTCTAATCTATTCCATTGATCTTCATGTCTGTTTTTGTTCCTGTACCATGCTGATTTTATTACAGTATCTTTGTTGTATAACTTCAAGTCAGAGATTATGATGCCTCCTGCCTTGCCTTTTTTGTTTAGAATTGCCTTTGCTATCCTAGGTCTCTTCTGGTTCCAGATGAATTTTAGAAGTGACTTCTCTAGATCTATGAGTGTGCTAGTGGTATTTTGATTGGGATTGCATTAAATCTGTATAATGATTTTGGGAGGATGGCCATTTTCACAACATTTGTTCTTCCTATCCATGAACAAGGGATGTCTTTCCATTTTCTGAGGTCCTTTTTGATTTCTTTTTCAGGGTATTATAATTTTCCCTGAATAGATCTTTTACTTCTTTTGTTATATTAATTCCTAAGTACTTCATTTTTTTGGATACTAGTGTGAAGGGTGTGGCTTCTCTTATTTCCCTCTCAGTAATTTTGTTGTTAGTGTATAGGAATTCTATTGATTTTTGAGTATTGACATTGTATCCAGCAACATTACTTAATATATTTATTTATTATACCTAGGAGTCTTTCAATGGAGTTTTGGGGGTCTTCTATATAGAGTATCATGTCATCTGCAAATAATGATAATTTAACTTCTTCTTTTTCCTATCTTTACTTCTTTTATTTCTCTCTCTTGTCTAATTGCTCTGACTAGTATTTCCAGCATTATATTGAATAGGGGTGGTGATAGGGTGATAGTGGCTGATTTTAGGGTAAATGCTTTCAGTTTTTGGCTATTTCATATGATGCTGGCTATTGGCTTTGCCATAGGTGGTTTCTATCATATTGAGGTAAAGACCATCTGTTCCAATTTTCTGTAAGGTTCTTATCATGAATAAGTGTTGTACCTTATCAAAAGCTTTTTGTGCATCTATAGAAATGATCATTTGGTTCTTAATTTTGGCTTTGTTGATATGGTGGATTATATTTACTGATTTGCATATGTTGAACCATTTCTGCATTCCTGGGATGAATCCCAGTTGGTCATGGTGTATAATCTTCTTGATGATTAGCTGCATTCTGTTTGCCAAAATTTTATTGAGAATGTTTGCTTCTATAGATTGGCCTATAGTTCTCTTTTTTAGTTGGGTCTTTCTCAGGTTTTGGTACTAGAGTAATGTTTGTTTCCAGGAAATAGTTAGGAAGAATTGCTTTTCTTTCAATTTCTTTGAAGAGTTTGAGGAATGTCAGCAGTAAGTCTTCTTTGAACTTCTTGTAGAATTCCGCAGTGAATCTGTCTGGGTCTGGGCTCTTCTCTGTTGGTAAGGATTTAATTACACTTTCAATTTCATTGAAATTGGGTTATTCAGCAGTTTTACAACTTTTTGATCCAGCTTTGTTAATTTATATGTTTCTAGGAATATGTCCATTTCTTCTGTGTTATTGAACCTATGAGAGTAGAGGTTTTTGAAATAGGTGTTGATGATCTTCTGTATTTTCACAAAATCTGTAGTGATTTCACCTTTTTCATTAATTATTGCATGAATTTGAGATTTTTCTTTCCTTTTTAAAATAAGGTTGGCTAGGGGCTTGTCAGTTTTATATATTCTTTCAAAGAAACAACTCTTTGATTCATTTATTCTTTGTATCAATTTCTTAGTCTCTATTGCATTGATTTCTGCTCTGATCTTCATAATTTCCTCCCTTTTTTTGGCTTTGGGCTTGGCTTGCTCTTTTTTTCCTAGATCTTTGAGCTGTAGCATCAGGTTGTTTATTTGTGTTCATTCTGTTTTCCTGATGTGGGAATTCACTACAATAAATTTTCCTCTGAGAACTGCTTGCATTGCATCCCACAGATTCTGCTAAGTTGTATTTGTATTTTCATTTGCTTTTAAATATTGTTTAATTTCTTCTTTAATTTCCTCTGTGACCTACTGATTGCTCAAGACTATATCATTCAATTTCCATGTGTTGTAGTTTTTTTGCAGTTTCTTTTGTCATTAATTTCTAGTTTCATGGTGCTATGATCCGATAACACGCATGGGATAATTTCAATTCTTTTGCATTTACTTAAGTATGTTCAGTGGGCTAGTATATGATCTATTTTAGAGACTGTCCCATGTACTGCTGAGAGGAATGTATATTCTGATGTTGGGTAGAACACTCTGCATATGTCTATCAAGATCATTTGTTCACAGGTGTGATTCAGTTCTATTATTTCTTTGTTGATTTTCTGTCTGGTTGATCTGCCACTTTGTATCAATGGCATTTTAAGGTCTCCTATTATAATTGTGTTATTGCTTATTTGATTTTTCATTTCTGTTAATGTATGTTTTGTGTAGCTGAGTGCTCCTGAATTTGGTGTATATATATTTAAGATTGTTATTTGTTCCTCTTGAAGATTTCCCTTATCTAGTATGTAGTGACTTTCTTTATATCTTTGGATCATTCTTGGATTGAATCATATTGTCTGCAAACAAAGGCTACCCATGCTTTTTGGGGTGTTCCTGTTGCATGAAGTATTGTTTTCCATCCTTTGACTTTCAGTCTCTGGGTTTCCTTTTGGGTTAGATGGGTTTCTTGTAGACAGAATATGGTTAGATGTTGTTTCTTGATGCATTCTGCCAGTCTATTTCTTTTAATTGGTGAATTGAGGCCATTTATATTAATGGTTATAACTAATATATGTTGGTTTATTTTTGACATGTTATCTTTCTGCTATTGCTTTTTAATCTTCCCACTCCGTTTAATTGTTTGCCTTGTTTAGTGGTTTTTTCCTATGTCTATCTACAAGGTCTTTCAGTATTCTTTGCAGGGTTGGTTTGGTGGTCATGAAGTTCTTCAGCTGTTCTTTGTCATGGAAGTATCTTATTTCTCCACCCATTTTGAAGGACAGTTTTGCAGGATACATCAGTCTCGGTTGGAATTCATTTTATTTTAGAATCTGAAATACTTCATGCTATACTCTTCTTGACTTCGTTGTTTGCATTGAGAAGTCTTCTGTGATTCTGATAGGCTTTCCTTTACAGATGATCTGTCTCTTTTCTCTAAAAGCTTTTAATATTCTGTTCTTATGTTGGATTTCTGGAATGTTGATTATTATGTGTCTGGGTGTAGTTTTATTTTGGTTATGACTATTGAGTTCTATATGCTTCACTGATCTGTTTGTCAGTTTCATTTTCATGTCTGGGAAATTTTTAGCTATTACTTCTGTAAATAGTCTCTTGATATCATTTGTGTTGTCCCCTTCTTTTTTGTTTATCCCTATCTTATGTTGTTTTTCTTTGCACCATCTTGCAGCTGTTGAATTGTTATCTCCTGATTCCTTGTTATTTTTAACAGATCTTTCCTTTCCTATTCACTAGTTGCACTCTTGTCTTGGAGGTCTGAAATTCTATCTTCACTTTTGTTGAGGTGGTTTTGCCAGCTTTAAATAGAATTTTTGATTTCCTGTGTATCTCTTTGAATCTGCTTCATGCATTGTTTGTTTCTTATATTGTTCATTCAGTGTTTCCATCTTTTTAAATTGTTCCTGTAATTTTTTTAACTATGTCTTCTTTAGATGTGTTCAGCATTTCTTTCATTCCCTTTATCATTTCTTTTTTACCTGGGAGATTATTTCCGATTTGCGCTCTTTTATAGCTTCCTGGAGTTGTTTCTTTACTTTGGCTCTCATTATTTTAGGCATTTCAGTTGTATGGCTTACATTTTCTCCTATGTACATGGCTCCTAGTGTTTCTTGGGATGGGCTGGAGGTTTGAGATTGCATTTTGGTCTTTCATTTTGTCATTTTCCTATATTTCTGTGTTTTGAGTGATGTTCCAAAACTTTCCCCGTGTGTCCTGAAAATCACCTGGTGTGCTTTCGCCTCTTGGGTCCGAATGGAGGTCACTGGGCATAGTCCAGTCAGGCCTGCTGGACCTCCTATGTGTCCTCTGTTGATTTAGGATACTGGGTGGGGTTTTACCCACTGTCAGTGATGGTCCAAAGCTTCCCTTGTGTTGGCTGGAAATCTTCTCGTGCCTCTGGCTCCCAGGTCTAAATGGAGGTCGCTGGGCACGGCCCAATCAGGCTCCTGGATCTCCAGAATGTCCTCTGGGGATTTAGGAAGCTGGGCGGGGTCTTACCTGCTTGGAACAATGGCCCAAAGCTTTCCCTAAGCATGAGTGTGCTGGAAAACACCTTTTCTTTTTTTTCTTTCTTTTCTTTTCTTTTTTTTTGTCTTTTGTGGGTACCAGGAATCAATCTCACAGCCTTGTGCTCACCAGGCAGGCATTGTGCCACTAAATTATATCGTTTGCCTATTTTCCCAAATTTTAAATTAGATTTTAAGCTTCTATGTACTTCACAAATTAGGAAAAATTTTCCTTGATGTTATTCTTTCTCTAAAATATTTCTTTTAACTCATTGATTGACATTGAAAACTCTTTCATGTTTGATTTTAAAGGAATATTTTGAAACAAAGTTTTACTGCATAGCTTTGGATGGCACTGAGCTCCCTTTGTATTCCAGGCTGGTATGGAATTTAGGACAGTCCTGCCTCAGCCTCCCAAGTACTGAGATTACAAGTGTGCCACTGGGCTTGACTTTTGAAGAATTTTTTGTATTGAATTAGCCTTTCTTTTTTTGTTTTATTAAAAAATACAACTACATTTTCTGACAAAATAATAGAATAACAATAGTTAATACACTGTATCATTTAAAGGTCTTTATATAGAAAAATGTTAGATTATGAAGATATAATAGAAGTGTCAGTTTAAAATGCTAACTAACCAGGCACTCTGATATTAAGAGAATATTATTTTTTTTCTTATATTTATATTCTTTGCGTGTGTTTGTTTGTTTTTTCATTTTTCAGAACTTGGAATCAATTTTGATCACATATGGCAAAAAACATTGACGGTGTTAAACCCAATGAAGCCAGCAGATGGCAGCATTATGAACGAAACGGACCTCACCGGGCCCATCCTTTTCTGTGTAGCCCTGGGTTCTACCCTGCTTCTGGTAATGTGCACCTACGAACGCTAGATTTTAAGATCGTCCTTGCAAGGATCAGCTCTGAAGAGAGCTTTGAAATTGAAGAAGAAATAAGTAAAGAGGGAAACGTGTTGCTTTGCATAGTGAAAACTGTTTAATTCACGGTGCTGTTGTCTTTTTTTTTTTTTTTTTATTAGCAAGGCATATTAACAAACAGTAGTGGAAAAAAGAAACTGCAATCCCATACTACAACTGACAAAATTTATACATTTAAATGTAAAGTTACAACTCCAACTACCAACTCATAAATTTTCACCCAATAAGATTATTTATGTCTTTTCTAGTTCTAGGAAATAACTGTCTTTCTAGGACAGTTAAAAGAAGACATGAATTTAAGAAATATAAAGCATAAAGTTTGTTCTTGTCTTCTGTGAGATTCCAATTTGACACTGGACTGATTATTGCACTTGCATCATTTACTTGCTTTGCTGTAATGATCTGGAATACTTTTAACACTGTGTGAGATGTAGGATGGGTTGTCTTGTTTTTTATGAGACTACTGTGAACAAATAAGATGTATTAATCACTTATGATTTGTTTAATCAACTTGTATATTTTCCCCATAAATTTAGTTTTCTGATCCTACGAAGACGTTTCCCTCTTAATTTGTCCTATACCCTCATGGATTTTATGTGTGAGCTTACTTCATTCTTTCTCTTTGGAAATAATGTTAACAGTCTTCAAAATGCTAGAGAAAAACATATTTCTACCTAAGTGTAGAAGAAATTCTTCCTCATAGTCTAGAAAAATGCCTCATGAAAAAAGGAAAGACCACAAAAATGATAAAAAGCTACAAATTTATACCAAGAATAGCAGTGATAATTTAAGAATAGACGATGTAATCAAGTTATGTCTGAAAAGTATAGTTTTATTAAGGCACAAAAAGATAAACTCGACAGGGAAAATAATATCAGAAATTAGAGATTCTAAGAGAAGCCTTTAAAATAATGATTTACTTCTCTTGTTCCTCTTCCTTCTATCCCCTTCCCATAAAAATAATCCTTGCTAATATGGCTACAATTATCAAAGGTAGTCTAAGGTATATTTACAACTGAATAAACTTTCAATTTCTATTGGTTAATTTTTAATGTCAATCAAAATACTGCCTACTCTGTAGTTTCTGTGTGGTACTGTGGCAAGCAAACACATTGTGCTTGTCCTGTTCAGTAGTACAGTGAAAACAGTATAGTGATAGCATCTTACTTCTTTATGTGTACTACAGCAAATGAAAATAGTCTATAACTCAAATACTATCAACTGGAGTTTTCCTTTAGTCTTTTACCTCCTCTCCTCTGTCTTTGTCACAGTAATTTGATAATATTGGATTACGATGGTAGGCTAATTAATCAAATAGTCACAAACAATCAATTTAGTATATTAACTCATCTTTCTTTTTTCAAGTCACTTGTGATAAAACAGCTGTTTGGTTTTGCTTTTTGTTTTATAAAATGTTACTGTTACCATTCCTTAAAGGGTATAATTAATCTCATTAGGATTTCTCTTGAGTGTGTTAAGTTAGTTGGAGTTGCTTAAATATTCTCTCATGTTTAAAATATAAACAAGTATAGACAAAAAATCCTACTTACTACCAGCTGTTATGTTGAACTTTTTGGCATCATTTCTATGTTTCCAATTTCTTTGTTTTCTTCATGACAAGAAGTTTATTTGAGTGACTTAAGTTGCTATTAGTTGGTAAATTATACTAATAAAGTTCCTCTTAAAATTCCTATGACATACTAACTGAAATACAATTTAATTCAGAATTCATTAGACACTAGGTTAACTCTGCTTTGGAATCTATAATTTCATTGGCTGGTACTGGCATCATATTAGTGAAAACAAAACTAAATCTAGAACTAATACCTGAATCTGTTCATTTGTCTGCAAAGGCAAGATTCATAATTGCATACTTATCATTTTTATGACTTGTATTGACATATGCACAATTTTAGGGAAACTTTAGGTTGTAGGAAGCAAATAAAATAACTAGAATCAGTTAATATAAATTCAGTTTTATTTCTTCTTTCCTTCCTGCTTTAGAGTTTTATGACTTTAACAAAATTTCTTAGGAAGAGATAAGGTTCATTTTGGCTCGTAGTTCTAGGGGTGTCAGTCCACGGTTATTTAGCCCTATTGCCTTTGGGCTTGCAGTAAGACAGTACATAATGGAGGGATCATGTGATGGATAAAGCCTCTCATCTCCTGGCAGTCAGGAAGCAAGAGAGGGACAGGAAGAAGCCAGGTTCCAGCGTCTCCTTTTAGGGCCTGACTCTCATGTCTTAATTTCCTCCTCCTGGGTCCCACTTTTTGAAACTTCTATCACCTTCCACCAGAGCCACAGACTAAGGACCAAACCATTAACACATGGGTCTTTAGGGTACACTTATCCAAGCTACAGCAGTCCCCAAATGATTTTTATTCCCACATCAAGATAGCAAGTTGTTTTATCTTTTTTTTTTTTTTTTTTTGGTACCGGGTATCGAACTCATGACCTCGCACTTCCAGGCAGCAGGCAGGTGCTTAAGCCACTGAGCTAAATCCCCGGCCCTAGCAAGTTGTTTTAAAGCTACTGTTCAATTTAAATGTTCTGGTAGCATTTGGGGTGTTTCCTGGAAAAACAACATGCATAGGTCATATAAAAGTTTAGAATATCCTGAAAAAAATTGAGCTTAATAAAATAGAACACTTACTTTCTAGTTCAATTATAAAACTTTTCCAGAACTTGAAGAATTTTTAAAATGGTGATACTACTAATATACCTTGTAAATCTACAAGACTAACTTGAATTCTTACTCCTGTATTAAATCATTTAGTTATTCAAGAAACACGAGAAGAAAAATATAGTCTATTTTATGCCTTGCAAATCTTGTAATAAAAGACATATCCAGGGCATTATTTCATCTTTTCTGTTGCCCTGTCCTATGTATAGTCAGAATGTTTGTTTTGGAAGTTGGAGATCACATCACAGGCAGTGTTCTTGCCAAAATCCCATCTCCCAGTGATGGTGCTACAAACATATCAAATAGTGTTGAACTGATTATGAAATGATCTCTAGTTTGCTGTCATTCTGATTTCCTCTCCATGTTTTTTGAACTTTCAAACAATTTTCTTTGCCTTTTTCCAGGCAGGAAAAGTTCAGTTTGGGTACGTGTATGGTATGAGTGCCATTGGCTGCCTGGGGATTCACGCCTTACTGAACTTGATGAGTTCGTCAGGAGTATCGTACGGCTGTGTGGCCAGTGTGCTGGGTTACTGCCTGCTCCCCATGGTCATCCTGTCCAGCTGTGCCATCTTCTGTTCATTGCAGTAAGTGTCTGTGTGCGCTAAGTGACCTCACATGCACGATCGTCTCTACAGTTTGCCAGACCAGGGCAAAAGTTAAGCTCTTTGTCATTATTTTGGCAAAAAATAATAAAAAAGAGGAACCATATCTATATTAAAAGCTACACATGAATTCAGAAAGGTAGGATGGTTTTGGCTCAGGTGCTATTTCTATTTCCATGATTTAAAAAATGAAAGGAGCCAAGCGATGTTTAAAACTGGCACTTTTATGATGTCACATTCTTCAGTGTGAACTATTAACATGAGTAATGTAACAACTACAGGAAATGCACTGATTTGATTTTGGAAGAGTAAATCCTGTGAGAGGCTGACAAATTGCTTCAGCTCCAGGCACTGTGCCTTCTAGGCTGGAAACAACTGTCTATCTTTGCTGGCCTCCTAGCAGTGTACAATTCCCAGGAACCCTGATAAATAGATTAATTCTGGAAAGCTTTATAATACATATGTTCATTCAATACATTTAAATTATTTTCTTCTTTTACTTAGGCTATTGATATTTATAATTCAAAATTTAATAAGGATACTATAGATAAAAGGTCCTGCAGGGCACTTTCCCAGTGTGTATGCAGATCACTACCACTTTAGAAAGAAAGAGTGATTGCACAGTTCATTGTCACCTGCCATGTTCTTAATCCATTTGGAAATAAATACTCTCATGCTCATTCTTCCACACACAAAAGAAAACCTGATTTACATTTTCTTCTTAGATGATATGACTCTTAGATAATTAGCATTACAGTGCATAGAACAATATACAAAGAATTTGTCAATACAAAAATAAAGAGCTTAAAACTTTTAGAAATATATTTATTATGATCACAAATAATTGTTTTCATAACATTATTGAAAATGACTCAGCACTACTGTTTTCATTTTGGCATTGTCCCAATTTTAAAGTAATACTTTTGTGAATAACTTACAGATAACCCTTACTTTAACAGTAAGCCCACAACATTTAATAAAAATGACTGTGTGTTAAACAAAATAACCCAGGCTCAGGAAGACAAATATTGCATATTTTGCCTAATATGAGGAATCGAGAAAAAGATGACAAGAAAGTAGAAGAGAGACCATTATTAGACAAGAGGAAGTATGTAAGGTCTCAAAGGAGGAAGTATAAGATCTTAGGGGTGGAAAATAGGCAAACAAATATTATCAAAATATACATAATAAACCTCCCATTGTGAAACTGGGGATTAGAGCAAATGGCATAATGGGGGAAATGATTAAAATACGCTCTGTGTAGCACAGGTCTGCCAAAATGAAACTCATTAATCTATATAACCAATATGAACTCGTAAAACATGTGTGAAAAAAATTTTGCAGGAAATAGAAATCCTGAGTCCATAAATATAACATAAGTTTTGTCCGTTGAGACTTCCCTGTGGAATGCTACCACATTTCATGTATTATATTCTCTGATAATCAGTTTGATTCACCAGATTGTTCAGTATGAAAGTTTAATATGCTAGCATGCAGTTTGATTCTATAATTTCTATTGCGTTCGGTGTTTTTACGAACAAGTAATATTATGATCTATTACTTAAAAATTCTAAATTTAAGCATTTTCAGTAAATTTGAGATTTAGGACATCATAAATGATTTCAGAACACTAGGGGAACATGAAAAGTAAAACTCTTGAGTTTAGGAAATCATCAGAAGTTTGGACTTGTCAGATTTTCATTCTGAAATTACAAAGGAGTACGTGTTTTATCACTGTGACAAAATATCAGAGAAGATCAACTTATAGGATATAATAAAAAGTACAGTGAATGCTGCTGCCAATTGCTGTCCAATAGAAAGGCAGGGATTTTTAACATTGAGCCTTAGTAGTGACTAGTCTTATCTTGTTTGGTGCAGTCAGTCAATTATTAGCCTCAGCTGAGAGAACATATGTTTTAAAGTGTGATCTAAAACATCAATCAGGATCAATGCATTTGACTGAAGTTGTGCAAACATGCTGCTTCAGATTCCAGCTTTTAAAAAAAATTTCATTGCAGGAGATGAAGCCTGGCTTTATACTTATGATCTTGAGACCAAGGTGTAGAGGTTTCAGTGGAAATGACCCAGTTCTCCTCATGAGAAAAAAAGCATGTCTTTCCATATCCAGCATTGCTGTGTTTTTGACCTTGATGAGATTTTGCCAGTTGTGTTTGTGCCAAGGAACACTATATTCAGCTCTGATAATTATAAGGGCTTATTATAGGATTTAAAAATGATGTACAAAGAAAATGGCCTGACAAATGGCATCTCCATCATGACAGTGCTGCATGTCACAACTCACTTCTGGCTCAGCAACTTCGGTCAAGTGAAAACAATACAATAGTCCTCACTCACTTTATTCAGCAGGTAGAACACTGTGCAACCTCTGATCTTTCCCAAAGTTAAAGTGACAATGCATGGCAAGCATTTGCAGTCAATTCAGGATATTAAGGCAGCCACTACAGTGCACCAAAAACACTCATGAAAAACAACATTTACCACTGCTTCAAATGGTTGCAGGAACGACAGGATAAGTGTTTTGACATGAGGAGGATATTCAGAGGGATATTTATTTTTTATTTTTATTTTAAAGGGTGAAACAGAATAAAGTTTCAAAACATGATAACTGGGAGTAACAATGGTACACACGTCGCATATTGTTATCTTCAAAGAAGTTACTCAAAAGACATATGCATTTAATCATTTGAACAACATTAGCACAAAACTTGTCTCTTCAATGAGTTCAGGGAAATCAGTAGTATAACTATCTTAACTGAGATATATATATATATATATATATATATATATATATATATATAGTTTCTTTCAGCTTCTCACACTAGTGAGACAATACAATGTTTATACATGCATGTCTGATTTATTTCACTTTTGAGTATGGTCTCAAGTTGTATCCATTTACCTATAAAAGTGTCACATTTATCCTTCTTTATGATTGAGTAGTAACCCATTGTTTAGAAATACCACATCTTTTTTGTCCATTCCTCAGTTGATGGGCATTTAGTTTGTTTCCAAGAGCCAGCTATCACAGCTTGTGCTGCTGTAAACACAGGCACACATATATTGATGTGGTATGATTTTTTAATTCTTCTCAAAAGATAGCCAGAAGGGGAATAGTTGGGTCAAATGGGACCTCCAATCTCAATTTTTTGAGGAATCTCCACAATGATTTCCACGGTGGTTACACAAATCTACACTCCCATCAACAGTGGAGAAGGGTTCCTTTTCCCCCACGGTCTCTCCAGCACTTTTTCTTGGTTGATTTCTTAATAATAGCCACTCTTTCCAGGATGAGGTGCAATCTCAGCATTGTTTCAGTTTGCATCTCTTGAATGACCAGTGATATTGAACTGTTTTTTGTACATTTATTTTGTTTGTATTTCTTCATCTTGGAAATGTGTATTCATCTCAACTGCCCACTTTTGGATTGGGTCTTTAAATTTTGGAGGGCTGATTTTTTTAGTCCTTAATACGTTCTTGATAGTAACCCTTTGTCTGAGAAAGAGCTGGCAAACATTTTCTCCCACATTATGGGTTGTCTCTTCACTCTGTGGGTTGTTTCTCTTGCAGTGAAAAAGCTTTTTAATAAGATGAGATCCCAGTTGATCTTTGTGACAGTTCCTGTACAATTGGTGTTTTGTTCATAATGCCTTTTCTATATTAGTGTCTTCAAGAGTTCTTACTCTACCAGAAGATTTATTGTCTCTGTTTTAATATTTAAATCTTTGTTTCATTCAGAATTTAGTTTAGTGCATGGTGAAAGGCATCGGTTCAGCTGTAATCTTCAGGATGTGTAGAGCTAGTTTTTCTAGCACCATTTATTAAAAAGTCTGTGTTTCTTCCAGCAAATGTGTTTGGCACCTTGTGAAAAATAAGGTGGTTGAGTGTGTCTGAAGTTGACTCTGCATCGTCTCATGTGTTCCACTTGTTTTCAGGGTTTTTTTTTCAGTACATTGCTGTTTTTAATCATAGTAGCTTTACATATAATTTAAATTCAGGGATTGTTATACACACTGCCTTGGCTTTGTTGCCCAGGATTGCCTTTGCTATTCTAGGTTTCTTCTAGTTCCAGCTGAATTTTAGGATTGTTTTCTCTAATTCCATGTGATTAGTTATTGAAATTTTGATTGGGATTGCATTGAATTTGTATAACAGTTCTGGAAGTATAGCCATTTTCATTGTATTGGTTCTACTTATCAAAGTGCATGGGTTATCTCTCCATTTTCTAATATCTTCCTCAATCTCCTTTTTTTTTGAGGGAGATTTAAAGCCAGTGTCTTTTACTGTAAATTTTTAAAAATGTAGAAGTTCATTGTGGTTGCCAGTTTTAAATAAGGAGCAATTATTTATTTTGACTCATGGTTTTAGCCCAGGTTCCATGGGGCCTGTGGAAAAGCAGAACGTCGCGACAGGGAGGATAAAGTAAAGCAAAACCACTCACCTCAGGGTGTCCAGGAAGCAAAAAAAAGAGAAAAGTATGACCTGGGTTCCCAGTATTCATCCTTGAGGGCACCCCCATCTCCGGTGACCTAACTATCTCCCATAGGCCCTGCTTCTTAAAGATTCCACCACCTCCTCATAATTCTAGTCTGAGGACCAGGCTTTTAGCATGTGGACGTTAGGTGGTGTTTAAGATCAAGATATTTACACATGATTTAAAAATACTCTATTAAATAGGAATAAACTAAGGGAACCCTATGTCTATTAGATTGAAATTGTCTTTTTTAGGTATATTATTATACCATTAAAGTAAATCATATATAATTTTACATTTTATTTATGTAAACATACATGAAGTCATCATATAAATTATTCATAATAGCTATTAATTAAGCCAATTAATATAGTATTTATTAGATACTTTAAGATATTTTTATTTTACTAATAATCCAAGGCATTATAAGCCACATGGTACAATTTTTCAACAGTTCTGTTTGAGTTCTATAATTAAAAGTATTTCTGTACTTCTTATAAATAGTAAATGTAATCCCAACTTTAGAGTCATGTTAGGATCACGTGAATCTGTGTAGTTTGATGGTAGAAAGAACATTATACTGGTTAGGAGATCTTTTTTTAATTTTATCAAGTCATTTCCTTGTTTTAAAGCTGTATAGTACATAGCCTTTGAGGTCTCTCCAATTTCATGTCTTATTTTTATAAATAATGAATTCTACTTTACACATAAGGAAAAAAATGTGTTTTTTTTATCATCTGTCTCTTTTTTTACCCTCTAAGTTGCTAGACTTAAGTGCTTTGTCTATTCTTAAAGAAGAGATTGTTTCCACATTTAATTTTTGATGATACCCATTTGAACAAACCCATTCCAGAATGGATGGATTAAAAGGCTCTAAAATCACATACACTGGCATATAAAGTGGTCATTATGAGTGTACTGGAAGGCCATGCGGATGATTTGTACTTTTCTGTTTTATGTATTTGCTAGCTAAGTTTCTGCTCTCAAACAAAAAATTGAGGTGTAAATGGGAGGCAGGGGAACTAGTCATTCTGCTATAATATAACCTTGTTCATTTCTGTTCTCCTGCTATGGGTCACTTATGAAGACAATAAGAGAAAGGAAAGTGGTGGCTAACAGAGAAGACTGTGCAATACACAAGAGAATTTCAGGATTGAGCTTTGAATATTGTATATAAGACTATGGGTAAGGTCACATTCTTACTCATTCTAGTGGTACTGAAATATCAAATACTTGCTTTTCTGGTGAAATGTCTAAACATTTTCTAAGGTTGACTCCTTTTTGTGTCATTGGACTCATTTTGTAAATAGAGAAAGTAGTTTTAGATGTTACACCAAGGACATTTCAGAGGCTGCTCTGACTCAGGCATCCTGTTTTCTCCTAATGTAAGGGAGTCACCTCCTTTGTGTTTGCACAGGGGCATCGTGGGGACGCTGACAGCCCTGGTTGTCGTCGGCTGGTGCAGTCTCTCGGCTTCCAAGATCTTCATTTCGGCCTTGGACATGGAAGGAAACCAGCTTCTCATTGCCTACCCTTGCGCCTTACTTTATGGACTGTTTGCCCTTCGCACAGTTTTCTAAACAGGGTTTGAGATGGTTTGCAAGATTCTATGTATTTGCTGTTAGGAGTATTCTGAAGTGTATTAGCATTCAAATTTGGTGATACGATTTCTCCTTTATTACTGTTGCGAGAATAATAAGCAGAGAGACAAAAAACACTTATGGATGGTGCTGCAATGCTCTGTTTGCTTTGAATTATATTTTGCTTTTCAGTTTGGCACATTACAACATTGTAAAATGTTTTCAAATAAAAAGGGATATATTTGCCACACTGATGAACTCTGCTTTGGCGATAGATACTAATTCCGGGAAATTAAAAGCAGACACTTTCTGTTGTACAGAAGTCTACAGTAAGTCTTTTGAAAAACTTTACAGAATTCTCAAACTGTGGGCATGTGGTTAAAAATTTGCATATTCAGCCCACTGAGAGATTTTAGGGGTGTGTTATATAGGGTTTTATTTATTCAAAGATTCAAAAACCTCCCATCTTTCAATTCACATACTTTAGCAACTGTTCTTTAGTTCCATTCAGAAAACATGTTGACCTATCAGTTTGCAAGCTCTAGTTTTCCTCTTACTTGGTTCAAGGGCACTACTGCAATTTCTTCCTTATATAACCCACTGCTTTTGTATCTGTAATTTTGCTATTTTTTTTAAAAGACATCCCACTTGAAGAAATCCCACTTGTTTCATGTTAATTTTATTGACTTATCTGAAATGGCAGTACTGCCTATGGCATTCTACTGCTTTTTCATACTAAATTTGTTTCATACTAAGATGATTACATCACACCAGTTCTTTACTGATCAACTCTATAATAACCATCTTCGTTTTCACTGTGGGTTTACTCTAATTTTATTTAAAAATGCAGGTATCTAGAAGAAAAGTGCTTCATCTTTCCTCCACAGTATCAATCAATCTAGATCATGTTCATCATGATTGTACTGTGTCTTCCCTCTTTCCATTTTTTTCTCCTCTCCACAGCCAAACCCCACTGGTATAACCATTATTTTCTCTTGACCTATCATTTATATCAGCATGTAAATGTGTCTCTGAGTGTCTTATCTTAAAAGTAAAATCTCCATGTATGGCCCATTTCTCTGTTTCTCTTTATAGCAAAAGTCCTTGAAAGACTTGTCTTTCATCTCTTCCTCTACTTTATCACCTCCTATGTACCCCTTGTTGTAGTCAGGTCAAGAATTCCTCATTAGCCAAGACCAGCCTATTAGCCAAGACCGCTTTTGCTAAATCAGCCGCGAGATATTCTTCTAAATCCAATGATCAATTCTCGGTTTCATTCTGTGTAGACTCTTAAAGATACTGACTTAATTCTTCGTCATCAGCATCTCACAACTGCTGTGCTAAATGACGTTTGGAGGGCCATGCTGCCTTTTTCTTTTTCTCTACCTCATTGGTGTCTGTTGCTCAGTTTCCTGGCTGGACTTTCTTCCCTTTTCAACTTCATATCTTTTCTATAATATTCGTTAGCTGAGATCATTTAATTGCATAGCTTTAAAACATAACAACTCCAAAATTTCCATGTCTGTCTGAGCACTTGATAAACCTATGAAATTTATATTAAAATTTCCATTTGACTTTTAATATGATAAGCTCAAAAATGTCACTTTTGTAACCAAATCCTTGACCTTCACCCTGTCCTGCCTGTTTTCAAAATTTCCTCATTGTTAGCACAAGCCCAAGTCACCTAGTTGCTCCATATAAAAGTCAGTAGTCTGTCTGGAGTATTCTTATTTTCACATCAACAAATAGTCCATCAAGTGTTTTAACCCTGTAGTCAAAATATTTATCAAACGTGACTCTGAGGAGCTGCTTCACAGCTGATATTCCTCCGAGCCGCTCTCGTCTGTTGCCTAATGAAGCGGTTTCCTAACTGCTTCCTTGCTTTCTTACCAGCAAGCTATTTCATATACAGAGCTGTGTGATCCTTTGACAATATAAACTAATTATTTCATCTTGAGCTAAGACTCTTTCGTGGCATCCATTCACATTTACATTAAGACTTAGTCTACTTTTTACAGCTGCGAATCTTTGTAGTCACAGAACGGTCTCAGGGACAGCAGCGCTAGCGTTCCCTAGAAGCCAGTTACGATTTCAGAATCTCAGGCCCAGCCCCAGACCTCCTGAATTAGCATCTGTATTTTAACAAGATCCCTGATGATCTATATGCACAACAAACTTTGAAAAATGCTGGCCGAGAAGGACTTGCCTGTGTGATATGATCCTGTTTGATCTTTTCAACTACCTCTATTCGCTCCTATTCTCTCCCTTGTTCTATTGCTTCTTACCAGCAACATGCTCTCTTTAGAGCTTTCCTATTATTAAGGTTTCTGTTTCTACCTTAATTCTTCAGAGAGGGCTGCATGGCTTTTATTTTTTTTAACGTTGCTGATACATGTTTGCAGTGCATAATGGTTACATTCGTTGTGGAAAGCTGGTAAAAGTATTTTACGTATCTTGATACTTTTTAAAAAAATTCTCTTCCTCTCCCACCACCTGCCTCCCTGTTTTCTCTATCTCTTAGTCCTGTTCCATTTTGAAGTGTTCTTTTTGCACAGTATAGCAATCCAGCTCAGGTCAGTCTATCTCATTACCTTACACTCTAGGGGAATTATTTAAAACTTCCTGAAATTACATTATTGGAAATTTATTTATTCCTTTGCTTTCTCACTTGTGCTCTACAAGATAAATGCCTTGAGGCCAAATCCAAAGCTTTTATCTATATACTACAATTTCTTGATGAAAAAAGGAGATTAATACATATTCATGGTGTGGGAATGGGAAAAAAAAAGAATCAAGTTATATCATGTTTAGGTTCTATATAATGAATGTGACCATTAGGTATAACTAAGATGTACCACTAAACTTAATTTATATATATATATATATATATATATATATATATATATATAATCCATATTTTTAGATACATAGATATGGCTATATAGACATGTATGCAAAGTTAATGAATAAAAAAATCAATAGATGAATGAGATAGTGATAAGTTATTGGTCACTGTAGTGAACATAACCACTGCAGCTGTGAATCTTTGGAAGTGGAGAAATATAGACAACATAGTAAATAAACAGAATAATTACAAAAGTATGAAAATATTGAGTATGTGAAGAAAAGTCAAAATTTCAGGATATGTTAGATTTTTGTTGTTCAGTAATTTATTAATGGAACTGTTAGTTACATAGGGAATTGGTTTTTGTTCTTAACTTTTCTATTTGGAATGAGGTGGTTCTATTGAAATCCTTTATGTAAAGAAGATGAAGTAAGAATGTCATTTATTATAATCATTTCTCTACAAAATTATATTATTAATTAGGGCTACACTTATACTATGTACCTAAATTTTTACTTTTTAAGGAAGTGATTTTATTTAAAAATTAATAGGTAAAAATTGCTCTGAATTATGTACAAAACCAATCATACAGGGAAAAGTTTTAATATATACTGTGAAACACTGTAACACCTAAATAAAAGTCATATAAAGATAGTACAATGGTCCTCAGATCCCAAACCTGATTGGTTGCAGCGAAGAGGGCTGCATTCATATTCTTCACCCAATGTGGGGTTAGCAAATGAAAGTATTCATGAACCAAGGTATTACTGTACTAAATATTTCCATAATAACAAAAAATGAATAAATGCTATTTAATAATTCTTAATGACAGAATTATGACATATCTAAGAATCAGTGTAGGAAAGAAAAGTGAATAGTTATCTGAAAATAAATGTAAAATATTGGAGACAGATCTTAAAAAGACTTGGCTATGCAGACAGAAATACTACATCCTTGGATAACAAGACTGGACTTTAAAAGCATCTCTCCCAAGTAAATGTGCATGTTTAATATAATTCCAAGTGAAATCCAACAAATGCTTTTTTTGGGAGTTAATGTGATTCTAAATTAATCTGTAAAAATAAGCAAATACTGAAAAGTCATTTTCAGTATTTGAAGTCATTTAAAATTTATTCTATTTGAACAGTAAGTTAAATAAATTATTTCCTATCTATCATTGAATGCTAGCTAATCATAAAATATTTTGGAAGAATCACAACATGAGGAAATGTATGTGTTTTCAGGATTGTGATACTTACTGAAGATTTATGATGGGCTGCCCTAAAGACTTTACATATATTAACTTGCCTAATTCTCAAAATAATTTTATGGAGTATTGATATTATCATCTCCGTTTTATAAATGAGGCCTCTGGGTTTGCGCACAGTTACTTGGCCAATGACTAGAATCAGGGAGACTCAAATCCAGAGCCCATACACTACATAAATCTACTTGTTATTAGACAGAAAAATATCTCTGCTTACTGCACTCAGAGTTATTCTTTCCTTTTGATCTTGTCCAGTAATAGACAATGGCCCATTTAAGAAAGAGTGTACATGATACAGATTTGTATAGAAGTATTTTATACTAATTCTAAAATAAATTTTGAATTTTTTTTGTAGCCTGTAAAGTTTTGCAGAACAAATGATAAAATGAATAGAAACACATTTGGAAAATACAACTGGAAATCAATCTTTTGGTTTAATAGACTATGGTAGAAATCTATTTTTTTGGCTTAATGGACCCCAGCAAAGTTTTCCCCATTTTATTTTCCTCAAATGCTTTCAATTTCTTCTATCTGAGAATGTAATAGTTTTTTCACTTTCCTGTTTTCACTTGTTGGATGAAAGTTATACATTATGTGCAGCAGATAATCGGTACATTTGGAGTCAAGAGATGGCCTTCATTTCAGCACGAATGATTGGGGACATGTGCTGAAAATAAAAGTCTTGAATAACTCAGCCTCGAATGCCCCAGTTCACAACAGTTTAACTAGAGCAGTGGCCTTTGTAACATTTGATGACAGATGCTTTTCCACTCTGCTCTGTCTCCAAGTGAAGAATGCCAACTCTAAAATCACAATGACAATGTTCTGCTCCTCTTTAAAGCCTGTAAGTTCCACTCTGTTTTTGTGCTACAGTCACAGGCATATAGGTTTCTAAATCAGTTTTCATTTGTAAGCAAGACTCTGGAATGGCATTTTTTGAAGTTTCAAAACCAACTGGGCTGTCATAGAGAATCCATGATATGGTGACCAAAGATATATCTGGAAAAAAAAAAAAGGTTTGTTTCCTGAAGGCAGGATTCAAGGACTTTTGCATTCCTGATAAGCCAGACAAAGTGTCTAAAATATTAAGCATGAAGACTTTGACATGTTCTAGGAGGAAGAAAGGAAGGAGTGAAGAAAGGAAGGAAAACTAATCAGTCTTAATTCTTAACTGGGTACTGTATGCAAAATGCAAACAGCTTGGTATAATTTGAGACCACTGCATACCTTTCTGAATCTCATATTTTACATGGAAAATGAAGTGAATGATAGAGTTTGCAAGGCCTATTTGAAGGCTAAATAAGATTTTACATACAAATTACCTTGCCTAGTGACCTAGCATGCAGTAATTACCACAGCTCTAATAGAACCTTTGGGAGAGGCTATTTGCTTTTCCATATCAAGAAAAGCAATTTTATCAAGAATAAAATGACTGGTAAAGGCTGGAGACTTTAATTGGTACACATTTCTTGGAGAACAGTTATTTTGGCATTATGGTTCTAATGGTAGGGAAATTTCATGTCAAGTCCTTCCAAACCTTTTTTAAATATTATTAGAAATATTAACATGAGTTTATGAATTTGAAAGAAGGTTATTTATTGAAGATTCATTATTTGGATGCCAAGTATATTGAAAGAACTCCTCATATCCCATGGCAGACAGTTATACCTTCTCTCTGATCTAGTGCCAAGTGAGTTTGGACCAATCAATTTGACCACTTTGTTCAGCCCTTGCAATTCTGACAAATTGATCTAAGGGCAAAGGAACAGTCAGAAATACTTGTAGAATCAGAAAATTAAATTTTAGCTACCATGGTATCTATTCATATGTGGTTAGGTTTATATTTGCCATATCAGACTCTTTGACTGACAAGACCTATGCTATATTCTCTACCTAGTCTTTTGTGGATCATTCTCTTTATCCAACCTTGGCATCTCACTTTATAGTTGATTATATGATGTATGGTTTATTCACTGATTTATCTGCCAACTTTTAAATATTTGTAAACCTTATTTCTTCTTACATTAACTAGAACCAATACATATGCTATTGCTAAATCACTGACCACTTAGTAGTCTTAGTATAAGCAGAATTTTGGAGTGCAAATTAGGTGACATAAAGTAGAGAATGGAAATAAAGGTAAGCTATGGCATTGTTTAAGAACATAACCATTTTCTACCACATAACATCCACATGCAGAATACTTAGTATCTAAAGAATCACGGTATCATTGTAGAGGAATTATCACACAAAATAATACAAAAATGACACATGACACTGACTATAACTTGGGGAGAGATTTTTTTTAAACCAATGTATATTTTTCAGATTCTGGGTATAGATTAAGACAATAGATTTTATTTGTCTTCCCAGAAAGTCATCTGAGATTATTTAAAAGCTGAATTTGATTGTATATATAGGAACTTCAGCCATCCTGGGGGAAACAATCGCAACATGTAAGGAAAAGCATGTTTAATATTTCACCATGGTAGAACCCTGGGCATGTGCAGAAAGAGTGGCAAAGGTTACCCGTTAAAGCCTGGGCAGTCTGAGATTCCTCCCACTAACCAAAGCAAAGGGCAGAGGAATTCCATCATGGCCTGTCACTTCCTGCAGCGAGATTATCATGTGAAGGCTCTGCAGTCTGTCTTGCCTTTTAAAAGGTGCAAACCAGAGGATTTGTCCTTATTTAATAAAAAAGTATGGGCCTTGTAGATACACAGCCATTCTGAACTTCCCTCAGAGGGGTGATCTATAGAACAGACAGGGCCAAGTGAAGCCCATACAAGTACAAGCAAGGTTGCTCTTGTGTCAAAAGTATATTACAGAAACTTACAGATTCTGGGATTTGCTTAGAATGCAATTTTTTTGTAGAGGTTCATTTAGTATTTGCCCAAATGCCATTTAGTATTTGTTAATCTTCATTTGCCCAGGAAGTTCACTGAAGCATGTCCCAAAATATAGAGAATAAGTAATGCTATTTTCATTCCTAGCATTATTTTTATTAATATTGATTACAAAAGCATTTATTTCATATACATTAGGATATAACCCTAAACTAATCTCCAGAATCATAATGATAGAGGGGAAAGAAGCTCCCCACCCACTAATGTCCTGTACGAGTTCGTGTTTTTTAAAATTGAAGAATGAATTTTAGGAACAATTGTGGTTAAAAACAGAATATATTCATTGAGTGAAAGAAAGCTTTGGCCTGAGAGAGACAGAAAGGGTCTCTAGTGGTTGCCAAAGACTCTGGCTTTCCTAGGGACTTTTGTGTAGTAAAACAGCAAAATGAGGGAAGTCTAATGTGGGAAAACATGGGCATGAGGTGGCACAGCATTATGGTCTACCAATAAGATTAATTGCTCAGGTAACATTGATTAAATCGGGGACAAATGGAGAAGTGAGCCACATAGCAAGCAGGTATGTATAAAGAACAGTGACTTCCTGTAGAGGGCTGGATTAGCAATCCCTGGCTTTCTCAGGATGATAAACATCTATTTAGACTATCAATCCTATATGTTTTTTGTTAGGAAGTTTGTGGGTGCTTTTGTTTTATCTTTTGTCTTGAGGTCTGGCCCACAATGGAGGTGTTTGTCTCCCCCCCACAGTTGCAAAGTATCTCATCTTCTGCACTGGCTCCTTTGAGGGCCCATCCCTGTCTGCCTGCCCATAATATTTTTTATCTAATTCAGTTTCTAGTAATTATAGAACCCGATATAATGCTTTGTATACATACAATCTATACCTATTTATCTTCCCCAGGTCATGACTACTAGTAAGAAACACTGCTTAATTAAAACAATAAATCTGAAATGTAAATAAGTCCTCGCTGAGGAATGCTGTGCATTAGTACCAAGTTGATCTCATTAGAAATCCACTTCCAGCAAGATTTCCCAAGTTCAATTCCTTTTAGCATAAATGCTTTTCAATAAACCTATCATCATTTATAAACTCAGATGAAATCGACCCTTTAGACAGCCATTAGTATTTGCGTAAACATTCTGTTTTCATAGATTATTATTCACAATAATGAGAAATTCTATTTACAGTCTTTTCCTTCATCCATAGCTTAAGCTAATCTTGAGAAGATTTCTGTTAATTTAAGCAGCACAAACCCATGCAGAGCATTTTTAAGTGCTCACCAGACATCCTGACCATGCAGCTTCATAGTACGTCAGAGCTAGCAGTCATTTGGTTGTGAACAGCTCCTAACAGACCCAGTGCTGCCAATACCTCACCTCCGCCTCACCTTTCCTTGAACCGGTGAAGTTTTCTTTTTCATACTCTTTCACTCTTTTCACTTCTTATTTCCCTCCATAGGTGGAGGGAAAGAAAACTATTATATATGTATGTAGTAGGTATAGAGGAGGGATCTAAACAGCTAATACACCGTAGGCATGTGTTGTTTAAATTTTTATGCAGACTGTCTCAAGAAATGAGACATCCTACTTAAGAAAAATCTAAACTAAGAAAGTACAGCATGTTCACATGGCATCAATTACTGTACTGAAATGGCCAATTTGTTGGTACATGGCCAGTGGAGTTTTGGCTCTATCTGCAGTGTACTTTAAGTCTCTCGAGAATACTATCTGTATTAGTTTGCTAAGGATATGACAAGTGCCAGAGACTAGATGGCTTAATCAATAGAAATTTACTGTCTTATGCTTCTGGAGGCTATGAGTTCAAGAACAAAGTGTCACGGGATTGGTTTTCTTATGCAGTCTTTGTCATTGGCTTGTAGGTAGCTATTGTCTTGCTGTGTCCTTGCTTATTCTTTCCTCAGTCTACGTGACTGCATTCTAACAACCTCTTCTTGTAAGAACATCAATTAAAATAGATTAGGTCTATTAGATTAGGCCCATATGGCCTCCTTCATTTACCTTAATTATTTCTTCAAAGGTTCTATCCCCAAATGCAGTCACATTCTGAGTTGCTGGTATTTAGGACTTGAACTTACAAATTTTGGAGTGGCAGGAGTACACAATCTAACCCACAATATTATCTATGTCTAGAAATTATATATATTAGACCCTCAATGAAAGCAGGCTCCATACAAGTAATTTCTAATCTCTTTCTTAAATCTTCTAACAACATCTTATATCTTCATGATCACGCCCACACCCATAGGCTTTGTCCTGATAGAGCTAGTGTCATTCAGGCTGTCTCCATCTATATGTGAGTGGTCCTCCCCTTCCAGAACTGCTACTGGTGCCTGGTTTGATCAACAGAAAAGAAGCAATGTCCTCATGCTACCTCTGAACCTAACCCTAAGGAAGCTGAGTGCTTCTGCTTTATATGACTCGCTTTATATGACTCGGGAAGCCTTGAATCACTGTATGAGAAACTGGGGTTATTTTTCTGGAATAAGATACCGTACAGAGGAGCACAGATGCTGTGAACATTAGCAGGGAAGACTTAAGCTATCTTGAGCAGATAATTTCTGCTTTAACAGTATGTGGTTGTGAACCCTTAGTATAAAAGCAATCTCTCCTTTACCACCCCTCCCCCGCCATGTCACAGCTCCTTCTATGCAAACTGGACATCACTCAGTCTCCTGCCCCACTTTTCCTCCTGGAGAACAAGTGGGTTACCATAATCTCAAGGAGCAATCTACACTAGCTCAATATAAATAGGCAGGGAAAGCAGTCCTGTCTTTTGTCTTTATCCAAAAACTTAGCTGGCTCTGTTCAAAGGGAATTCTAAATTTTAAATAATTTAATAATATTAATGCATTTTTAGGACAAACTTGTACTTTTAACATAAAACCTATTTCACATAATATAAAATCTATTCACTAGAGCAAGAATCCTTGAAATGGTTCTCAAATATGCTTGAATCTGAAATGCCTGTTAGGGTGCAGTTGATCCTGTCAACATTTCTTATATGATTTTAATGAGAAAAACCTTCCACACAGGCTTCTCTGTATGGCCAGTCATTAATCACTGTAATGGTAGGCAGGAAGTAAATTAACTGACACTATAACCTCTTTGCCTTTAGAAACTAAGAAATCATGAACGTACCACAGAAAAATTGGTTACATATGAATACATATTTCTAAAGAGTGAGGAGGATGAAAAATGTTAAAAATCAAATAATTTTATTGTGATTAAAAAGTAGAACACTCAGAGAACTTCAAACTGCTTGGAGGCAGTATCACAATTCTGTCTTCCTGTCACTTCCAGTATGTGGCTGGGGTCCTGCTGTGACAGTTTCTCTTTCATCGGTCTCTGCTTCAGGGCACCCCTCTGCATGATCTGTGGACTCAGGACCCTTATCCTTCTCTTCCCCATCCTTAGAAGCATGAGCCACCCCTACGGAACACCATGCCCATGTGAATGGCACAATCGAACACCCTGTTCTCTAAGCTGCCCAATCACTACAGCAGTCTGTGATCGTCCACCTTTACATCCCACTACCACAGTTGTGTGCTTAACTTTGTTGTTCTGCACCATGAAGGAAAAGTCTCATTAGAATTCTCAGTCTTTAAAAAAAAAAAAAAAGAATTCTCAGTCTTTCATTCTTTCTATGTCTTTGAATGTTCCTTTCCCAATCTAACACATGTAACTGTTTCTCTCCAGGACCTTTCTCACTGGGTCTCACAATTTTGGTACCCTAAACCCTTTACCCGCCTGCCAACTTGCTCTGGAAAGCTTAATGCAACTTTAGATAGATACATACCCTGGTTTCCTTATTGCTACGTGATCTGATGGGAGTTGCTAGAAGACGGGAGAGAGACTCACATAATAGGATGTTTTGATTTCAAGTTTAATAGCAAATGGATTCTCCAAACAATTAAAATGTCATAAAAACATTTATTATAACTTATCAACGCAAATAAACAAAACGTAGGGAGAGAAAGGCATCGATAATACCATCACACGGAAAAACAGTTACAGTTTTGTACTTTTAATTCTGATCTTATTTCTATGTCTGCAACAGCAACAATGTGCACTGCTTTTATGAAATGCCTCTGATGTGTTACAAACGCCCTTTACATCCCAGAATTTGACTTCAAAGTCTAACTTGTAATCACTCCATGTAATTCTCCTTTTCAGAAGTGGCCCAATTTACGTCTAACTTTCACTTACCAGTGGGTATTGAGATTGTTGCTGAGCAATGACTATAACTTTTTTATTTAAATGAATTGGTCCGAATTGTATAATTAGGAACCTGGAGAAAATGACAAGTTAAGTGTTTTGCTGCGCTTTGATGAATCACATTTGAGAAATGTGACAATAAGAAATTCTAATAACAGTAGAAAGAAGAACAACTGCTTTATCCTACGCATGGCACGTAGCTTATAGTAAAGTAGCAATAATAATATTTACAAAGTTTAAGTGGCCAAAAATGGTATATGTATGTTTAATCTCTTTGATAACTATGTTATTAAACTTTGTAAGCTTCTTAGTATCTACTATTTTGTAAATTACTTGCTCATATTTTTAAAGCAATTAATATTTAGACTGTTCCTAGTTATGTCATTTGCAATCCCAATTCTACTGTTTATATTTGAGATTATATATAATCTATATGATAAGAAAATTCTCTCCTCATACATGTATTCTGTTTTATGTATTGGAATCCTTTTGCTGTTTTTCTTTTTTTAATCACATGAGCTAGTACCTTGGGAATTATATTGACCAAAATTCCAAAAAAGGGATACCAGGTAGGATTCCAATAAATTCTTCCTACAAGTTGTGGCAAGTTAAAAAGAAACACAAACCAGTATGTCTCCAGAGCAGTGGTAGCTAAACTTACAGACTTTAGTAGAAGGTAGGTACAAACTTTCCACCTTTGAGATATTCTGTATTTCCTCTTATTTAGTGCTATAGAGGACTGTGATTGTCATCTCCTTAAAATTTCTATAAATTAAACCCTTGAATGCTGGAGATTGCCTTGTGAGAAATCTGACTCCACAACCAGACCCTCAGTGTGTTCTTTCAGGTTGCATGCACCACAGCCAATCACAGAAGTGTAGCAGGGCTGCTCAGTGAAGTTGCATTCCATTCCTACCTTATTGTACAACCAGTGCTGTGCTGTAGTTTTCTGAAAGAAACTGTAGCCAAGGTATCAGGTTCCTTAAGACTAACCATGTCCATGACTTGAGACCATTCTTTTAAGCGAAATAAACCAAACTCACAAGTGTATATACCGTATAGTCTCCCTAGTGTGAGAGTTGATAAGAGTATATAAGATTTTATGGTAAGCATGAGTCTCCATCTCATAGCTTTGAAGCCTTTCAATGTTTTCATTCATCAGTTGGAATGGTTTTATTCTGTTTTGTTTGACTATATCATGCGTGATGGTATGAACAGATATTTTGAAGAAAACAAAACATTATGACAGCTATTGCTGATTTAATATCATCCTTCTTAGAAGTCCTACCATGCTTGTATTCTTCTACTACCATTGGTTCTATCTATCACATTGTGTATTACTGGGATTTGAATATGTGTGACAGTTTAAACAAAATTTTTCTATCGAAAATGAGATATTATAGTACCCATTGATCATTCTCTGTTATTAGGTTCAGAAAGCCCTGTAATTCTTTCACTCTTTGCATGGCTTTATACTATTTTGTTATGTTTGATATTATTGTATTTGAACCTATGCTCAACAATAGCAGAGTAAGAGATATTGTGATGGCTACTGTTAATGTCTGGTTGTCTTAATGTAAAGTACTGTGTTGCCTATTTGTCCTGTTCTGATCTGCTCTATACTGCCCTCTTTTGTTTTATCCTTTAAGAAAAAAAAAAGACTAACCATGTCCCTGTGCACATCAGAGCCCTTTCTAACTGGGCCAGGGGCACCTTAGCCTTTCCCAGGCAGCTCCAAAGGCCTGGAGTAGAGGTTCTATCTCAGGCACTTTACACTACTTTGACTCTCTACTTTTCCTCTCCTACTTCTGTGCCTGGGATCCTTTCTTCCAGTTCACAGATAGAGGGATGCCTGAGAAGGAACACTGTCTGTGTCATCTGCACTGCATACTCCTGACCCTTGCCTAGTATGGTGTTTGAAGGGAAAAAATAGAACACTGAAGAGCCAGTGTCTCCTTTTGCCCTTTATGCTCTGGTAGTAAATGAATAAGGTCTGGACTGTCATTTCCAGTTTGGCATGTTCTAATTGACCATCTGGATGCTACATTACTTGACCACTGACCTTTGTTTTCCTGGGCTCTAAACCACTGTGTTAAGTCCCTTCCACATCAAATACTAGAAATGTTTCTTTCTCCCCTCCATAGGACCTTTACTGATTCAGAGACTCAGTATTTATTCTTTCTATTCTGTTTCATAGGAAGTATTGTGACATTTCCTGTTCAAGGTTAGTAATTTGCTCATTCTTTTTAGTCATTTTGATTAGTATATATTTGCATTACATAATGTTTACATTCCCTGTGTAGCATTAATACATGTATGCAACATATTTTAATCTCTTTTCCATTCCATTTCCCTCCCCCTCCACCATCCCTTTATCCCTTTTCCATTTGAGAAAGAGCTATCTCCCCACTTTCTATTAGTTAACTTCTCTTTTTCTCTTTATTTATATTTTGGGTTTTTCACAAAGGACAAACTGTGTAACATTTAAGCTTGATTTATTTTACTTAAGAGTTAAATACATCATATTACAGTGATGCATGCATACCTGTGTTTATGGCAGCATAATTCATCATAGCTAAATCTTTGAAGCAACTTATATGACCATGAACAGATGAATGGACAAAGAAATTTTCTCATTCTTTAATCCATTTGTTCATTTAAACACATATGTACATGTCTAGTATCTAGTTATCCCTGGTACTGTGTTAATTCCTGAAATAATAAGACAAAAAAAACCCACCTTGGTCCCTAGAATAAAAATGAGTTTATTGTCTTCTTCAGGAGGCAGATAATTACATTCAGCAATAATCACATGGAGCTATGAAGAAACAGAGGACGTTCTCCCCATTTAGGCAGTATATCGTATTTACAGAAGAGGTACTTTCTTGAGTCAAGAAATCATATAACAAGAAAGTTTTGAATAATGCTGAATAAAAATAAAATCTTGCCAGTGGATGTGAAGCTGAGAACAAGAGGATTGAGGAAAGTGGGGTGGGGTAATCCAATTGGAAGAGAAAGGAGATCTTCACCCCAGAAAAAGACATGGCAGTGTGTGTGTGTGTGTGTGTGTGTGTGTGTGTGTGTATCAAACAGCAAGCAGTTACATGTTTGTAAAGTGCGAATGAGAGTGAGGGAGAAACGCCCCGGAGAAAGTGGTGGTGTCCAGCAAATGCAGTGACTTACATAATACAAAAAGAAGTTTGGGCTTAATCTTGAAGCCCATCAGCAGTCGTTGAAGATTTCATACAGAGAAGTTGTTAAAAAAATAGAACTCCTTGAGCAATTTGAAATCAACTGTTGATAGGCAAGAGCTTTCTGAAATGCACAGGAAAACCTAGCTTCTTTGAGGCTCTGTAGTGACTTTCTGTGAAGGATCAGGGCACACAGAGGCACGAGAGACTCGGGGAGATAGTCGAGTCCCTTGTCTTCAGACTCTTTGGTGACCAAATCCATAAAATTTAGCTTATTGAGGAAATAATGCTATAATATTTTCATTTGTAACACTACAAAAGTTAAAATATACACTAATTCTTATAAGGCCATGGTGAGGTAAGCACTCAGCTTTAGAATGTAAATTATTAAGACGTTCTCTGGAAATCAGTTTAACATTATGTGTCAAGAACCTTATAATGGTCCTACCTTTCAACCCAGTAATTGCACTGTTATGGAAAAAAAAATGGCAACAGGTTCTTTTGCTGTGAAACAAGATAATGCTTGAGAAGCATCTGTAACATTACCAGGACACAGAAGAATGAACTGAATATTTAGAATCACACTCCTTTTGCATCCGGATCTTAAAAGTGCTTTTGCATTATATGAGTGAACAAATCACAGTGAATCTTGACTTCTCACTGTGTGCCAGGCTGCTGTAATAGCTGGACATATAATAATTAGCAATGTAGGCCAGGTGATTGCCCTTGTTATTGTTAGTCTAGTGCTAAAGTCAGTAATTTGCTCTTCTTTTCTTAATGCATGTTTGCAGTACTTACTTACTACATTATGATTGCATGATTATACTCATAATTAAGGGTTGGTGCATGTACACCACACCTTCTAAGTCTCTTATTAATCCCTCCACTCCATGGCAACATCTGAGGTACTGATACCAACTCCCTCCATCTCTCACTCCCTGTTACCTTCTGTAGAAAGGTTAAGTAACACACACACATGCATACACTCATACACACATACATACACTTGCAAAGAAAATGGACATGACATTGTGAGAGGGAAAACAGGAGTTCAGTTTTAGAGAGGAAGAGATGGTACCACTTGCTGAGCAAGAAAGTTTTAAGCAAGAACCTTGTTTACTGAATTGTATGCCTTGTAATAATATGATAAAGCCTTCAATCCCAAAGTGACTGCATTTGGAAACAGGGCTTTCAAAAAAGTGATTAGGTTTCACTGAGGTTATAAGAGTTGATGGGACAGAACCTAATCTAATAGGACTGGTATTCTCAAAACAAAAGGGAGACACCAAGTACCCCTCACCTTGGGTGCACACAAGGTAAAGAACACCTTGAGAAGTGAGAAGGAGCAGTCTACAGAGAGTCCCCACCAGAAACCAACTCTAGTGGTTTTGTGTTGATGGACCTGAATTCCAGTTCTGAGATGTACACTGTGGTTGAGATGTGAAAAAGCCTAGTCTTCTATATAGGCCACTATCTGACACACTGACACCCACTGAGCTCAGTATTTGCACACCACATATATCAGGATCAAAGCACAGCAGAATAAGGACTATTAATAGGGAGTAACACACAACATATTTGCTAACGTTAGGTATAGTTTGATGCATCCAGTGCAGCTCTTGAGATTCCTGCGGGGAGGACAGTGGAGGATGAATAAATAAAGATGAGTTAGAACGCAGAAAGCTGAGGTCAGGTGGAGCCTCCTCTCCTGGTGGGAGAAGAACCATCCAATGTCTGCAGCGTGTTTATTTATATATGCAGAAGGTTACTGTCAGTTGAAACCCCCCTGCCTACCAGCTTGTTTGGCTCACCTCGGGCGCCTCAAGTTCTTGGGGCTGGAAGAGCTTATTCAATGGCTTGCCTCAGGCAATCTCTGTTCTCCAGGGTGGCCTTACTTTAGCCCTGCACATGTGATCTATCTCCAGCTTCAGCCACCTCCCCACAATAGTTCAGAACAGAGGTCTCCCATATCTTTGCAAGTGATTTATAATCCTATTAAACTCAACAAAATTCTCTAGCCCACAGTACTGTCTTATAAGTGTTCTAAAGAACCAAACCTAAAACAGTGGTCTTCGTCAGCTAAGTCCGTAACTGTGAGCGACCTGGAACGCCAACCGGGAGAACCAAGAAGGCAGCTAAGTACCTACTTGTGAGCCAGTCTAAAGCCAGTAGTCTGAGCAACTATTTAGAGGGCAGCAATATGCAATACAGAAACTATTGTAGATTTCCTACTGCCTTATCACTTTCATTTTATTGTCTTACTCACTTTAAAATAAAAATAAATACAAAAATGACCCAAAAAAGTGTTCATGATATCCAGATAACTCTAAGAAGACAGAAAACACAAGCTAAGAGCATTAGCTGTCACTTCTCTTGTCCAATGTATTTGTTGCTATATTCTTAGCAATATAGGCCAAGCATCACATGAAGGTTTAGTATCTGTAGGTCCTGGGTCTGTTATATATGATGGTTATTAATGTTGTATTACAGCATCATTATGGTTTTGTCATCCAAAGTCTTGTGTTCAAAAGTGGGACTTTTGTAAGGTGATTAGAATAGATTATGGAATTCTAGCCTTTCAGTGGATTGATCCTTTAATAAGTTCATAGACAAATGTGTTTGGAGGTCTGGTCTGGTAGGCAGAAGTAAGTGCAGGGGCAAAGCCTGAGAAGATATATTCTTGTCATCGGTCCTTTCCCCGGTGTCTGGATGTGCCACTGTGCTCTGTACCTGACTTCCATGAAGTATGCAACTTTCCTCCATTTCCTGCTGTCATGACACTTCTGTCTTGTAGCCCAGTGACCATGACATGAAACTTTAAAACTGTGAATTAAAATGAACCTTGCCTCACTTCAGTTGTTGTGTTTGTCAGGTATTCTGTCCCAGAAATGGAAAGATGACTTAATAGCAACTTCAAAAATCACTTTCATAACTGTAGTAATGACAAGACCAATGTACATTCATTGGTATCTATGGAATGTCTAACAGGTGGCTAAATGTTTTCTGAAACTTTTCACCTATAAAATAGGAACTTTTATTACCAATGGATGAAGAAAATAAGGGAATACATGAATAATTTGCCAGGTTTGCCCAGTTAAAACATCAAATGGTTTTGGTGTTTAGCAATCAGTTCTCTGGAGGCATAAGGGAACGCTCACACCATAGACTGAATATTTGTGTCCTCTCAACATTTGTACTTGGAAATCCCAGCACTCAGTGTGATGTTACAAGGCGGTACTTGGGAGGTGATCAGGTGGTGAAGGCAGAGCCCTCATGAGTGGCAATAGTGCCTTGTAAAAGAGCTCCTTTGCCTCTTCTGCACTGTATGGACACGGCAAAAAGATCATCTGTGAATAAGAAGGCGGGCAGTCACAAGACATTACATATGCTGCCTTCTTCATCTAGGACTGCTCGGATTCCAGGACTGTGATTATTACCTGTAAGTTCTTAAAAGGCACCCAATACACAGTAGTTTGTTCCAGCAGCCAGAACTGAAGAAGACACTTGGTCTGTAGTACCTGAATATTTCTGAGGGATTAAAACACCTGCTGTGGTGGGTGGCAGACTACAAAGTGACATCACTGAAAAGAGAACAGATGCACAGTATACCACTGCTTAGCATTTGCAACACAACAGTCAGTTCTTGCTAACCTGAATGGCCCAGATCCATCCTGCATCCTTGTGCAGTAAAAAGTGTGACTAGATTTTGTACTGCTAATAACTGTGACATCTTTGCCACTGGACATCCTCCCACACTCATCTTTACCTTTGGAAGGTCCACTCCCCCAGTTACTATCTCTTCTATATTTACAAAAGCCACTGTTACTGGCAAGTGTGCCCGGGGCATGTTTACACTGGCCATTGTTGCATGGAATCAGCCTTTTGTCCAAACCTGAAAGCACCTAATGAATATTGATTTTATCATTTTGAGAATATCTACACTTAGTATTGAACTTTGTTTAACATCTTATGAAATGCTGGACTGGGCTTTGCTGAGGGATTGCAAATGTTGATTCTTCTGTGCTTGAACTAAGTACTAAAAAGTGGGTTTAGTACCCCTCTCAAGTAGCTGGTGACAGTAATATCAGAAGATCTTGTGCCCTCACAATTGCTGCAGGCCATCAATGAAAGAAGATGCTGGGAACATACAGTTGTGCAAATTGACAGATGCAGGGAATCAATCACCTTCTTTAAACATTCACTGCAAACACGGGGAGAAATTCTTGAAAAGTCCACTATTCAACCTCATGGGACTTTTAGGGCTTTGTGATTTGGAATAATAATGAAGACGTGCTGTTAAATGCTTACCTTAGTCTTGGCTAAGATCTAGTGTAAATATTTGACTAAATGCCTCATCTCTGCTCCAATGGAAGGTCCTTTTAGGCAATAATCATAACTTACATTTCTTCTTTTACATTGCAATACTTTTTTACATTGTATGTGGAATGTATTGACAATGACTTTCTCCATAATCAAGTTTTAGTCAGGCTCTTTGAGGCATGTTTTGCACGAATCTCTAATCTTTGCCCAGTTTTAGCAATAATCCTGCTAAGTCAATTTTGCTAGACTTTCACCCCATATATTTAAGCATCTGTTATCTAATAAAATTTGCCATCCTCCAACAACCCCTAGGTGACATTTGGACCACCGACCTGCCTTCATGAAGCATCCAGTCAGATTAGTTTCTTAAAAATGCCTTTTTACCTCAATGTATCCACTAACCAGCACCTGGAATTTTGGGATATCAATAACCTAATTTTTTTGTATTAGAAATAAGCCCAGTTTCATATTGAGGTTTCTTTTCCCTTATTATAATAGTTTCTGAGCAAAAATCTGTTTTACTACTTTATCATCTAGCTGTTTTTTCTGTAACAGTATGTAGTAATTATTTCTTGAATGGAATCGAATCTGCATCACAGTTAGCAATATTGATCTGTGAGTGTTATGATTTTAAGGAAAGTTTGCCTTAGCCACTTGGTAAGTTTTTTTAAATTATGGGAAATATTTTTGAAATTTTTGTTTATTGACTTATATTTTGCATTTATTGTCATTTATAAACTTTATTTTATTTTATCTTGTTTTATTTTGTTATTTGTAATGCTGAAGTGGAACCCAGGGTCTGTCACATGCTCTAGCACTCAGCCACACACCCGCCACATAAACCTTATTTTAAAGATTTGAATTTTTAGGGCTGGGGATTAGATCTAGGGCCTTGTGCATTCCAGACAACTGCTCTACCACTGAGATACATCCTCAGCCCTAACACTATCCGAGTCCTGTTATATTGTAAGACACTTTCCCTTTTCTGAAAATGATCAATTCCTGAGCCCCAATATCCTTCCCAGCATGCAATCTTTTTTTTAAAGAGCAGGATACATTTATTGAGGGAAAGAAAGCTTCTGTCTGAAGAGAGACAGAAGGGGTTCCGAGTGGGTTGCCCCAGTATGCAATCTTGCTCCCAGTTTTCTAATTATATTTATACTTTCCAAATAGCACACTCTCCAACTATTTGTTTCTCTTATACAAACTCTATATATGTCTGTGAGTTTGCAAACTGAATGCTGGTGGAAACTTGTGAAGCTTGAAAGAGAGCTGAAGTTCCTGCATCAATTAGTACACATCTTAGAGAATGCATTTCCTGAGTCCTGCTGACCCTGTTGGCAAATCTCTCTGCCTGTGAATTATGAAGAGAACTTATATAAGAAGCTTCTTCCTTAATTGGTGAGCTGCATTTCAATGGGAAAGACTTTTTTATGGCTACAAAAACTATTGCATTTAACTTGGTCATATAATTTGTGATTGATATATGTATGGTGAATATTTACATGTGAATTATTACAGTAAAAGGCACATTATCTTTAATCTCCCTCAAAATACTCCCCTTCAATAAAAACATCCATCCCATCCTTTTTATCACTTTCCAAAGCAGGTCTGAAAGTCTTCTTTCATAAGTGTCTTTAGTTGAAATTTGTGGCTGCCTTGATGTTCTGAATCAATTCAAAACATTTACATTTCATGGTTATGTTGACTGGGGAAGAGCAAAATGTCTTAAGTTGCTGCATCTTGTGAATAAGGTGGATGGGGACCTAAGACATGTGTTTTGTGTCTTTCCTTTGGATGGCTCTGAGCAGCAGTATACACCATATTTTTTATTGTATTGCATTAAGATAGAAAAAAGACTTCCAAACCTACTTCAGAACTAATGAGAATAATGAGATAAGGGTGTTCAAAGCAAGGGGAAGTGTTTTTGAGAGAGATTAATGGCAAGCTGTTTTTTACTGTAAAATATTTTACAATTTAAAACATTCACTGTATAATTTTACCACCCTTTGTATATGATATTTCATTGAGAATGATGCAAATTGTTTCCTCTCTTCCAATCTGAGGTCAATACCAGCAATGCCTGTCTATCAAAAGGTTTTCCTATATTCAGGATGTTATTAATACCACACAGTTTAGATATAGATATGGATACGGATATGGAGATATAGATATAGATATACACACAGGGTCTCACTATGCAGATCAGGTTGTCCTTGAATGCACTATGTACTCTGGGTGGCCTCAAACTCATGGTGATCCTCTTGCCTCAGCCTCTCAGTTGCTGGGTTTACAGGTATGGGCCACCACGGCTGACTTTTGGTAAGTACACTTTCGATGGTCCACATATTCTTCAAAGTTTTAGTTCAATGTGAGCCAGAGATGTCAGTGAGGACTCAGCTCAGCATGTATGTGAAGCTACAACCTGCAAATCTTAAAATAATCTCATGCTTAGCGCTTTATTCTGTTTTACAGTGAAGTGAGAAACTCTTAGCACACAAATTTTAGGCAGCGGGCCAACTGGTATCGACTTCAGTATGCCCTAAAGCTAGTATTTGAAGCACGGATTCTGCTCAGGCTCCAGGATGGAGACAACTTCCAGTTTTAGCATGTTCCATAGTTTGGTTTTCTATTATATGGTATCCCATTATCTTAATTAAAGCATGGCTTTATCATTAGAGAAGGGAAGATGTCTTGTGGTATTATAAGATTTAAAATGATTTTTACAGGTGATAATAAATGCAAAGTGAAGTTTCACAGGTGAATTGTAAAAAAAGTATTTCCCATAACTTTTAAGAAGACTGTGTGTATTATCAGTGGAAACTTACAAAACTTGTGTTTATTTTCAGAGGAAGATGATATGAATCAATTCATTCCATAAATGTAAAAAATCAACCTCAACACAAAGGAATTTTTTTAAATATTTGAGACAAAGTTTCACTCATAAGTTACTCAAGCTCAGCCAGAACTTGCGATCCTCTTGTCTCAGCCTCCCAGAATGCTGAGCTTGCAGGCATGTGCCACTATGCCTCACTCAAAGTGTTTATGTTTTTTTAAACACAAATCTATCCCAAGCATTCAGTCTTGATATGCTCCTTTAAAATGATATAAGAACATTCACTGAAGAAGCACCAAAATACTGATTTGCTTGTTTATAACTTCTGGTTTATTTTATGAATGTAAACTCAACTGTTTGGAATACTAATGAAACTATATATATATATATATATATATATAATTTCATTTTTTCCAAAGACACATATTGAGGAACTGACTGAAGTAACCGAATCATTATAAAGCTATATTACATGATATAAAAGATTCATAAAGTGGTATGAATAACCAAATGAGCAATATATATATATATATATATACATACAGATATACTAAATAAATATATTTTAAACTTCCTTAATGTATATGTGTATGCAGAGAAAATTTCAGAATGTTGACTGAGTGAAATAACAGAGAAAACTACATTACTCTCTGATTATGACATTTGAAAAGTTTTGAAATATGGCTATTGACATAAAATGGCATTACTAATCTAAAAGATAAATATAAAAATTCTATATTTCAATTTCAAGATGTGTATATTGGTTACATCAAGGAAGAAAGGAAAAGAGAGAGAAAGAAGAGATCATAGTAATTTCAGGCACATATCCTATCAACTATACAGTACTAGTCATGTTTTGGGGAACTTAAAAAGAAAATCACCGTTCCTCATCATAAAGACACATATGAAAAAGTATTCATAGAGCCCAATGCCCATCAACCAAGGAATGGATAAAAAAGATGTGGTATTTTTATATAATGGACTACTCAGCTATAAAGAAGGATAAACTTGAAGCTTTTATAGGTAAATAGATGAAACTAGAGAACATATGCTTAACTGAATTAAATCAGACTTTCATATATAAACATGATATTGTCTCCCTAGTGTAAGAAACTGAATGAGTAAATGAGATATTGTGAGAGGGGAAGAAACTGCTTAAAAGGAAAGAACAACTGTGGTCGGGGAAAGGGGAAAAGAAAGGGAAAGAAAAAAAATGTATATACACTCAAGGTAGCTAAGAGAATTATACTAGTAAATTCTATTAGTTCACTGAAAAGTATAGTTTGTGCTTATATTGTTTGATCAGTTTTGAACACCTGTATCTTGTAACATGAGCATTTACTTTGAAGATAACAATGTATAATTTATTAACTGTTGTTAATTTCCTATTGTCTTGTTTTGAAATTCTGTATCATTATTTTTATTGTTTTTCTTTCTTTAAAATAAAAAAGACATGCCATTAGTACATCAGATTCTTGGTCATAGAGTGAAACTGCAGTATTTATCTGATTTATAGAATGTAGCAGTGTATCGTGACCTTATTGTTGCTTACTCCTTTGTAAAAATGAAGCAAATTTTGACAATCAAGGCCAAATAAGCTTAATAATATCCTTAGTGTGACATATCCCAGAAGCATATATTAGTTTATTTTTTGAGGCTGATGAATTAAATAGAGTTCTACAGATGTTCTTATTACCATCTTCAGTTGAAGGAAATAGAGATTCACTCAACTTGTCTTAATAATAAAGGATTTAAGTAAGGAAACAGGGAAATTAGAGACAAAATAGGATGCCAAGAGTGGAAACTATTGTGCAACTGACCATTGTACAACTTAGAACTTTTGTCACAGGCAGCACTAATAGTTTCAGCAGCAGAAGTTCATGCGTTGTCAGGCAATTGGGAGCAGCACTCTGCATTTCTCTATTTTTATATATACTCTTTCCCCTTTTATTTAACATGTAAAGTTTTTGAGCTACAGAAACTTCTAGGTCCATATCGTAATTTCAGTCTATTTGGGATGATCTTTTCCCATCTAAGTATTATAATGGACACTAATTGACCTATGTATTGATTGTCTTTTGGTCAGATTCCTCTGGTCCAAGTACTTTGGTTAAAACAAGGTCATCTCATATTCTCTACACAGGAATATATAGAGATAACAAATGTTATTATAGACCAATATAATCCATTGAACCCTTCTTTCATGTACACTTTCTTCACCTACCTACAATTCCAAAGATGCTTTCTTACATGATCCAATGAGAAAATCAAATTGTGTCATCAGTAGTCAATGATCCCACATGTCTGATTTAAGCCAGTCACAATAACTGCACAGTTCAGGAATCTCAGGCATTTGAAACCAATAAAATGTGAGGGTAAGATGTGGAAATTTAACAGAAAATATTTCCTCTTGATGAAACGAGTGAAAACAAATGATTTCCAGCCTTCCTTGGAACATTGCTGTAGCTGTCTCCTGTAACCATCTTATCTTTAGCTTGACAATTAGAGAGAAACGCCATGATTTTTTAAAATTTGGAGAGACAATTAGAGAGAAATGCCATGATTTTTAAAAATGTTTTGGTCTTACCTAACCAACAATTTCTATTTCATGCTAAATAATGTGTGCTCCTATTGATTAAATCACATAGGTAATACACATGACCACTCAAATGTTATCTTCTCAATTATGTCTTTCTCCAAGTAGGCTATCATATGTCTGATTGCACCACCTCTGACATACACATGACCACTCAAATATTATCTTCTCAATTATGTCTTTCTCCAAGTAGGCTATCCTATGTCCGATTGCACCACCTCTGACTTTTAAAAATCTTGATTAACTATTTTGTCCTTGTTGATTAATCACTACTTAGCATGCTACACAATTCATTTCCAGGTCATGTTTCTTGTTTGTCATGCTGTATCAGAAATACAAAAGACAGGGATGCTTCTCTCATTATTTAGTTCACAACTGCATCCTCTGTTCCTACAATAGTGTGTGGGATATGGCAAGTGATCAATACATATCTGTTTAATGACTGACTGAATGACTTATATTGAATATATATTGACTGACTGGTCTACTAAATTTCTAAACCTTAAACTAACAGATTTACATAGACTTAAACCTACAATATTCCAAATTTGTCCCCAACTAGATTAATATAACTTCCTCTTACCAGATATGATAGATCTTGATTTCCTACATACTTAGCAATTTCAAGAGGATTTAATATAGACCATCTAATTGATAAAGAAAATTGACATATTTTCTAATATAAATTTTTATTTATTTGACTATTAATAAATCAAGCTTCTGTGCTAGGTTTATGAAATGTGTAAGTAAATTGCTTTATAGGCACTTGATCTACTTTCTATTAGGACAATTATATTAAATTTATTTTAAACATTTTAAGATATTGGAATTAAGTTTAACTTTTAATCTAGTAATTAGTTTTCCTAATTTATCATGTGCTTTTAAATTTTGATCAGTGTTTCCTGACTCACTTTAATTTTAAAATATTGATTATTAAATTGATCCCTTGATTCTTCCTAGATTTTGCTTTTGCTAAGAAAATTTAGGTCCTCTTCCTCTCTAGTACTATGCAATTGGTTTGCATCAACAGTTTTCTTTAGATTATGACCTATACACAATATCCAGCAGTATCACCTGGATTTACTTATTAAGAGTGTAGATCTCAGGGTCCTCTCCAAGCAGATTGCATTACATTTCTTTCAAGTGAGACTAAAATAATCTACATTTTTAAAGTTAAGAAAACACTCGTCCTTATATATCGCAATTTGATACAGTTGATTTATGTTCTAGCACTTCGTTAAGACTAAAAATTACTTGTAAATAAATATGAATTTTTTTGTTTTGAATAAATTACGTAAAATAAATATGAAAGTGATCCAGTACTTTTTTGAGAGGGGTAAAAATTTTTTATCATCAAATTTGTTTTGAATTCCTTAAGATATATCTATTCATAACATTTTGACTATGTATTATAAGTTAGCAATATATAACCCTGTAGACAAAACTTTGCAAACTTGTGTAATAGAGAAATCTAATAAAAACTGAAATATTAGGCCTTCTGTATTACTTAAGAATACCACCAGGAATTTCACAGATTATTCATGAAACTACTAATACGGATATTTAGATAAACTGTTGTGTAAAACTTCTAATGTAGGTTGCTTTACATTATTTAAAAATTCCAAAGGAAACACTATAAAATATATATTATAATGAATTGAGCATAACAGTGAAGCTACTCATATTTTATTTTCTACCATGGTAAGTTCTTTGCAAAGTGTTGCAGAGCACAAATTACCTTTAAAATTCTGGTCTTGTGCATTTTGATCTTGTTGATAAATTTTTCAAAAGACATTGAAAGTTCTCAGGAGAGGCAGCATATATGATAATGCTGGATGGCAGTTTGCCTTATATCATGACTTTGCATGTATTATTGAATGTGTCTTTGAAGATGATCAAGATGTCCACTTTCTCTGACCAGATAGGATTTCACAGTCACTAGCTGAAGAGCAACGAATTATTTCTTTAAAGTTGAATAAAGGCTTTTATTTAACACATTTAGCACTATTGTAATTGGATTTTGTGATACTGGTTTTTCTAGTGATGTAGTAACCTACTGAAATACTGCCACCTGAAAATAGTAAGATACACGGAACTTTTAGTCAGTGACCATTCTCATAATTTACTGAAACTGGAATGTGTATAAAAGAAAACCTCTGATTACTGTTTCATTCTAATATTTATTTGTAATTCTGGTAGTACGTCACAAAGCTCATTTTCTTTATATTGACACTTTTCTATTGGTGGAAATCTCACCCACTACAGTGAACTTTAGGTTCACCTTTATCCCAATGACTTAACTATCCCATGTAACTCAGTCTTGTGTAATCAGTGCTAGGTCCTCTGAGTAAGTGAAGGACCCAATGCAAGCCTTCTTTGGGAGTTTTTCTGTAGATGCAGAAACTGTCTACATGTGTTTCTATGTAAATAGGAGCTGTACGGTTCCTAAGGATATTTTGCCATGTTGGAGGAAAAACTGATTGAGAATAAAGCAGGGAGAATCATTGTAGAGAGGTGGATGAAGATGAATTTTCAATTTACTCACTTCATCTCATGAATCCAAACAAGTTTGTTCTTGTTCTTTGAGTAACTTTTTTTTTTATCTATATAGGCTAAAGTTTACCTTTACTTGTTTAAGCCAATTTTAATTGGGTTTTAATTCCTAAAAAATAAATCAATGAACCAGGAAATATTTAAGTAATAACATCAAGTAGTGAAAAGTAAAATACTTTTATGTTCTAAGTATTATCTAAGATATTATAGAGTATGCAGAGATGCAATATTTAGAGCATAAAATATAATTCTCTCCAAAGTGTAGAGTGAGTGTTTTGATCTAGTAACTTTTTGTAAACTTCATATTGTCTATAATTAGTAACTTATTTATAATAGTGAGTATTCTAAATATAATTTAATAACAAAATTTAATTAGAATGCTGTATTTTCTCAATATTCTTTGTGCTTAAGTATGGTTTTACTTTAAAACTCTACTAGATTTGTTTTTAAAGAATGCAAATTTTGAATCCATTTGAAAAGAACATAAACCTAGATAGTAGCTTTTTGCATATTCACAAATACTTTTATTTCCTATTCTAATCATACACCTTTAAGAAAGTCTCAACTTGTAAAATTCTAAATCTGATAGTCCTTTAATTGCTCATAGGCTGTTTTTATACTGCTTATTTTAATATTCTTATACATATATTTATTTATTTACTTTTTTCTTTTAGAATGTGTATATATATTTTAGTGTAACTGAGTGCATGAAAGGAATAACTGCTAGTATCAAAAGGAAGAGCTGTGACGGAAGTAGGTAGTAAGGCATTAAAATATACACTAGTAAGCCTGGACCATTTGGATTCCTATGCTGTATTTCTTTTTCTTTCTAGCAATGAGAGAATTTCCTTTATCCTAGAAGTTATTTTCTGTCCTCAAATACCAGAGAAGCTTTCAGTGATAAGATAGAAAGTTTCTGGCTATTCTCAGGTGGCTGCTCAGGAATATTTGGAATTGAAAAGGAATTGCACCTATGGAACATGTAACAACTTACAAATGTATGATAGTGTTCTAGGAATATTTTCTGCATGAAAATTAAGCTTGGATCAGTTTCTTGAAATCTGTATAGAAGCTCTTATAAAACGAAGTAATTAGCCTGACACAAACCAATTTGGGAACAGAACAAGGTTAGTGGGTGGTTTAGGAAAAAGGAAGGGGGTAAAAATAGCAGAAGCTGATCTGGAACAGAGCTAGGGTGAAGAGATTCCCTGGAGAAGTCTTAGCTCAGTTTTATTATATGTGTGAAAATGGCATGGTTGATCATTTATATTAGAATTGTAACTATTCGGAATTGCTTAGGCATTATTTGGCATTGTTGTCTTTTAAGCCTGACACAGAGATCACCGTTAAGGACAGAGTATAAACAAACTTCTGGAACTGTTACCTATTACTCATGAAAAATGTGATTTATGTTTCCTTCTGAGGCAATCATCAACTTAGAAGTGTTTTTTGCTAAAACTTGTGTCTTTTCTTGGGCCTACAGGTGCCCAATAGATATGACTAAGCAAATTTGACCTTCGTTTAGAATCCCTTTTTACCTTAAAACTTTGGGCAGAAGAATGTTACTCATTTAGGGAAAGCTGGCTAAGCAAGGTTTATTACCCCTAAGTTTCCATAGCTTCTCACATGATTCCCTTCAAGACTGAGGACAATAAGGAAAGAGAAACTAGTAATTTTCAGGACATGCAGGTGCATCTGATAACTAGCACTCACAGCTTCCAGGAAGCTGCAGGAAGCGCAAAGTACTCCAAACCTCGGGTCACCTAGGACTCCAGCAGAGCCTCATAGGAGGGAAACTGCCTCAAATGGAGACAGTCAATCAGCACGTGGACAAACTGACCCACGAGTCCTGAATGCTCCTCTGAAGCTACAAACAAGGGCTAAGACAGCGATGGGACAGTTCCTATCTGGCCAGAACACCGCTAAAACGAATCTCCATGCTTTTGTAAATGTGTACATCTGATCCTCTTCATCAGAGAGTGCTTCTCCCTCTCCTCACACTGGAGCCTTTCCGTCTTCTCTTCCTTTCCTCTGTTAAGGAGCAGGTTGGTCTTTGTCTGCTCCTCAGGCTAAAGTGTCTCACAATTCTTTCTCAGGTCAGTGAAAAAGTCTGTCTGAAATTCATATTTGTGCTTCAGTGGTTATTTCCATCACTACTAAAGCAAAGGTCCACACTAGTCAGGGACAAGACCACATAGTACACTGCATAAGGGATGTTTAGTCATATCCTCCTCTCTTAGTGAATCTTCAAGTATTACTACCATATTTCTCCCATATAGCTGGGTCTTATATTAATTTTTGTTCCAAAAAATGCGATATTGGTTATTTTCAGGGGAATTCATATTTTTTCAGGTATAACAATCTACAGTTATCTATGTACAGAAATCCACATTTATTCAAATTTAATCATGCCATCTTCTCCTGGAATATGACCAACCCCCCCCCCAAACTCTGAATTCTGACCTGAATTTCTTGCAACTCCATTTCCTGTAGAACAACTGACCCCTATCTCTCATGTCCAGCAAGAAAGCTCTCCTTAAATGAGCACTTCTTGTCCATATACCCTTCTCCAGTCCTTGGAAACATGGCTGTCAGTGACTGTATACCATGAATTCTCTCTCTCTCTCTCTCTTTTTTTTTTTTTTTTTTGGTACTTGGGATCGAACTCATAACCTTGCACTTGCCAGTCAGGCACTTAAGCCACTGAGCTAAATCCCCGGCCCTACCATGAATTCTTTACCAAAGTCACTGCCTCTTGCTGGCTAGTCACTGCAAAGGTTCCATTAAAGTAAGTGTTAATTGAAGATTTACCAGACAGGAGTGGCAACAGAAATGATGACACTTAACAATGATGGTCTACACAAAAGGGACAAAAAATTTGCAATTGCCAATATTCAGAAAACATTTCTTTATTTCACATGAGTGCATTAAGTACATCCATTATAACACAAGTGCATTGCATTATGAAGGATCATATTAGACACAACCATATCTGTTTATCAAGTGTGGATGTTATATGAATGCTGTGTATGTATTCAATTGACCATTCAACAATATTCTGTTTGGTTATTCAACCTGATTAGTTTATTTAAGCATTTACCTCTTGTCCAAAGGTGACTGCTTGGATATTTATAAGTACTTAGTAATTTATATTATGATTTAGTTTAAGTATTAATGTCAGTAACAATATTTATTTATATTTAATTATATGTTATTACTATTATACAAATTAATGCATCCATTGTGTTTTGCAACAAATGTGTTATTAAATGCATCCATATGACTGATGATCTTAACAGGAACTTATTTGAAGGAGGGGAGGGCTTATATTAGAATTGATCTCATCTGAAGGCTTATTTTCCAGCTAGGTTTTATTTTGGGGGAAATATGATTAACCAGAGGGATCTTAAATTCATGAAATTTATTAGAGAAATACTTTTTAAGTGTCTAGAAAATGATAGAGAAAGTGTTAGGTAAGACAGGACTTGTCACCTGGAGGCAACAAAACAGCACAGTGCCTTTGGGTTGCAGAACTGAAGATGAGGTTATAGGTGGCTGGTGCTGATGAGGAGGCTGTGCTGAACCTTGAAGAAGAGTGAGAATTTATTACACAAATGAAGGACACTGAGGTGACTGGCAGTGGACAAATATCCTAGAATCAAGGAATGGAATTACTTGGGTAAACTCAGGTCAAGATTCTATGGCTATAAGTAAACAGGCTGATAAACAACTTGGTTTTGGTAGCTATGTTTCTTCATTAAAGATGAGAAGAATTCAATTTGACTCCATCTTCTTTTAACTGATTACTTTAAAAGTTTATCTTTTTAAATAATATTTTTACACATTATAAGCCTTGATTTAATCCATTACCAATGACTTTTAATAATTTAGTTATATGTTTACCTTTAGTTTGAGATTTCTGAGTAATAAGTTTTTCTTATCTTTCTGTATATATGTATATATCCTGTTATTTTTATAGTTGTATAGTTTTAAAGGCTTAATTCACTATATTCTAATTCCCAGAAATAAGTCAAAGTCAAGATTAGAAAAATATGTTTTAAAGCATATGTTTTAAAAGCTCGTTGTCTCTCTTTTTAAAGGTTAGATTGATGGTTGAACATTAAAAATAGACACAGTTACAAAAGAATGCTATTAGCAGCTGAATAAATAAACAATTATACAGTAAATATTTCTCTCTTTTTAGTAACACCTTGGGACTTCAAGAACTTTAAAATATACTCTCAATGTTACACATTTTTGCCAAAGGTAAATAAAATTCATTCGTTAAATAATCATGGTAGGGAGAAATAAAAAGGAAATTGGGACAAATTCTATAACCTGGGTACTTTTGTAATGGTAGAGCCAGAAATGTCAAAGCACATTACATGCTTCCAAATTTGCCCAAAGCAACAAATCTTTCAATCTCAGTTTGTCTTTTGTCAGAGTCTGTGTTTTCTTTTTCTTTTTCTCTTTTGTTGTAGCCCGTGCATGGGGAATAAAACCCTAGCTGTTGTGGAATTTCACAGTTTTCTGGAGGCTTCTTCACAGATAAAGTAATTTTCTCTGGGTATCTCTGGGGAAGAAGAAATCCTCAATGGTGCTTCAAAGTCAGAATCTACTAGAGTACTTGTTATTGCTTTCATTTCCAACCATTTCTTTAATGATTCAGGTTGCTTTTCATAATATGTAATTTAATTATTTTGGGGATGTAAGGATCTCTCTTGATTAGTTTTTGGTCTGTGATTCTTGTAATCTCTTGGAAATACATTGAATTTAATTAAAAACACATAAATAAGTAAAGCTTTTGCTGTTATATACAGCCATAGGAACTTTCTGTCTGTAGTGGCAAAGATTTATGTTAAATGACTGTATAGAAGTGCCTAGATTCTACCATTTTCTCCTTGTCTACACATATATAGACAAAAATTATTTCATATATCTTTCTAGTTTCTCATTGTCAAGTTCAAATGTGCTCTTTTGAGGGCACTTTACAAGAATGTTACTGTGTCACTTAAGTTTGTAGCTATAGCCAAAAGCTTTGACTGTTTTATTTCTAAATATTGGGAGAGTTATTGATAATATGCTAAGTTTAGTCACTGTATTGTCTAAATTATAATTTTCCAATTAACTCTACTGTAGACAAGCTATGGCTGTGCAAAAAGGGAGACAGTAACTATTTATTTCACAAAGAATAAAGTTGTTTTGATCATTTTATTATAGTATTCTTCTGAGTTTTATATGGTGACCTTATTCTTACAGAATCACTTAACTGTGTTTTGTAAAAACTACATATTGGCAAAGAATTTGTCAAATAGAGCATAAAAATGAAATTATTCAAAATATAGTATATTGTTTCCTATTCACTAAAAAATTCAGATCAGGACTGAAGGAAAGAGAAATTTTTATGGGGAAACTCCCAAAATTTAATAACAAAATAATGAGAATGACAATAGGTAACACATTGTTTATTGCTATCATCAAAGTAGTTACTCAGAGTATAAGATATGGGCACAAAAATTGCTCCAAAATTATATTAGCATAAACTTTTCTTTTCAATTAATTAATCAAGAGAAAATAGAAGTACAACTATCTTGTATTTTTTCCTTATTGTTTTCTGTCTTTACTCTTTTCTCTGACCTAGTACCTCGTTCATTTTGAACCTTTTCACAATATCTAGTGTACATTTTGGTCCTTATTTACTCTTTTAGTTCCTCAAACTAGGGAGACAATATGAAATTTACACACGTGTGTCAGCTTTCTTTCACTTATGTGTTTGGTCTCAAGTTGCATCTATTTATCTATAAATGCCGTAAGTTTATCCTGTGACTAAGTAGTACTCCATTTCATTAAAAAAAAAAAACCCACATTTTTACCCATTCCTCAGTTGATGGGCATTTCAGTTGTTTCCAAGATTTAGTTATTACAAATTGTGCTGTTATAAACATGGGTGCACATATAGCACTGTGGTATGATATTTTTAATTCTTCCAGTAAGATACCCAGAAGGAGAATAGCTTGGTCAAATGGGACCTCTAATCCTAGTTTCTTGAGGACCCTTAATACAAGTTTTCACAGTGGTTGCACCAACCCACAGTGGCTGTCCATTTTCCCAACAGCCCATTTAGAATTTGCTGCTGGTTAATTTTGCTGACAGTCATTCTTTTTGGAAAGAGATGGAATCTCAGTGTTGTTTTACTTTGCATTTCTTTAATGACCAATGATTTTGAACATTTCTTCATGTATTTATTTGCTATTTGTATTTCTTCATCTGATAAATGTGTATTCATCTCAGGTACCCATTTTTGGATTGGGTCTTTGAATTTTGTTTGTCTGATTTTTCTCAATTCTTTATATATTCTAGATATATGTTCTTTGTTTCAGGAATGACTGGATAATTTTTTTCCACTCTGTAGGTTATCTTTTCACTCTATTGATGATTTATTTTGTGTGAAAAAGCTTTTTAATAAGAACAGATCCCAGTGTTGATTCTTTGTAATATTTCCCATGCAATCTGAGTTTTGTTCATGAATTTTTGCTTACACCTGTGTCTACAAGATTTATAGCTACTTTCTCTAGCAGTAGATTTATTGTTTCTGTTTTAATATTTACATCTTTGATTCATTTGGATTGTAGTTTAGTGCATGATGATAGACATGACTCTAGTTTTAGTCTTTGGCATGTAAAAAGCCAGTTTTTCAGTACTGCTTTTTAAAGAGGCTATCTTTCTTCCAGTGAATATATATAGCCACTTTGTCAAATACAAACACACTTTGAGTGTGTTTGTGTTTGTGTTTGCATTTTCCATCTCTTCCACTGATCCTCAAGTCTGTTTTTGTGCCAGTACCATACTGATTTTATCAAAATATTTATGCAGTATAATTTCATGTCAGGGATTGTGATGCCCCTTGACTTGCCTTGTTAGGGTCTTGAGATTGCTTCTAAGAGAATTTTAAAATGCTTTTTATTGTTTTTATAAAGGAAAGTGAATCCTGCTTTGACTTGCAAGAGTTTAGGGAAGAAAGGTTCGGGGCAAAGACCAGGGAAGGTGATACAGAATTAGTAGAGTACTAGAGGATGCTTTACAAATGAGATTTAGATACTTTTGGTCTAGATGGAGGATGGTGGTCCCATAGACTTGGACAGTAGCCATGAAAATCCAGGAATGGCTAGTTGAAGGTTACACTGGTGAGGGATAGCTGTCTGCTAAAACTGATTCAGTCAAGTTCCCAGGAATAGTGTTTCCCCAGGAGCCAAACTCTCTTACCAAGTCTTGAAGAGAGATACTGGAACCTGGATATGCTCTTGATCATGTTGTTAAACTTTATTATCATGCTATGCCATAGTATTTCCTCCAGTCTTCTTCAGCCATTATAAGAGTAGCATTCTAAGTTAAGTTACTTAAAACCAAAGTTTTAGGTATTTCACTATATACCTTTGGTATCTCAGATGTCTATGTGGTTTACCACTGTTTCCTTATGGCAAAGTTTTGTGATTCAGCTAGAGTATATCTTTAATAAATGTTAGTTAAATAAATGAATGTGACATTTTGGTGGAAGAGAGAAGGTAATTTCCTAATTCTCTGTCAAAAGCACAATGAAAAACTTTAGAAATATCTGAGCTCAATATAGAGTTAAAGAGTCATCCTAATGATAGTTTAATTTGGGATCATTCATCTCCCAACACACACAACACCCCTTTTCTCCTCTCTCCTCACAGTACAGACAGGTATAGTGTGTTTTTTCTCCTTCACAGCTGGATCATTTCAACACGACCTTGTTAAACACTGCAAAATATTACTTGAAAGTTCTATAAGCTAATATGAACTATCATGAATGAAGTATAATGTACTATTTTTGCTTATGTGTAAGAGGAATTAAGTTCTAATAAAAAGATGAATGTTGGCAAAGATATATGAGAACTTTGAGAAAATTATTTGGGCAAAAATATATATAACAGATTCCTTCATATATGATTTTTAATTTACAAGAATATTGAATATCATCTGGTTATCTATTGCTACTATGATATGACCTATTCATGTTTATAATGTGAGGGGAAAAAAGAATAAAAAAGGTCAAAATCTAATTACTCAGAAAAAGTTGCTTGCAATATTTGGTGAACATTTTTTTAAAAACCCTTCTTTCACTTTCTTCCTGTGTGAATATATCTATGTAATTTATTTGGTTATATTTCATAAAGTTATGGTATGCCATATATTTCTATGTTAATAAAACTACAGCAACGTTGAACAGAGAGTATTCTTTGGAACTCTGATGACTCCATGGGCAGGTTGGTATTTGTAGATTAAAAATATATGGTATTAATTTGTTAGCAAAAATAGAATTCTAAGATTAATTTTGATTTTCATAGAAATTTTATTATATTCTTAATAAAAATTAATGTTTTCAAGGTTTGTGCATGTATCTGTGGGTCCTGTTGGTCACTTGTCTCAGCGTAAATTAAATTAAGAGCATGTAATTCTTAATAAAATTGTTTTATAGCATTTACATATTCATTTTCACATTTATTAAGTTTGAAAGCATCATCATTTCTGTTGTATAGCAATAAATTGATGGATTAAAATGATTCATTAATAAAAAATAGTGATGAGACAGAAAGGGAAAAAAAATCATAAGCAGCAGGATATGAAATTTGAATGTTTTATGTAATTTCTCAAGAGTAATGCTAAATAATATTGAAAGCAGGAAAGATATTTTCTTCCTGACTTTAATAGAATCATTGTGTGTAATAACCACCTGAAGTATAACTTTTAAATTATTTTTCAGAATATGTGATTTCTACAGTTAAAAAATCAACAAATATGTGTTGAATTTTTTGCATACTTTTTCAGTAATTAGTTCAGTAATTAGATCACATTTTTCTCTCTTGATCATATTTATTAATATTCAAAATATATTCTTTAAATACCAATTCTTATCTTCCTAGCTTTATTTTTTCCCTTCCTCCAAAACACTATATCAAATATTTTGCTCTTTAAAAACATTGTTAATTCCCTCCTAACATTTGGATTTTTTTCTTACATTTCCTTAGGTTTTTTCTTTTGGTTTTAATGGGATATTAGTAAGTTTCATATTAGATGTAGATTTTAGGGAGTAATATCATTTTCTTTGAAAATATTGTCTTAATGCTGGTAAGTTCTCATCAGATATGAAAAAAATGCTCTGGCTTTCACAGTCAGGAGCCTATAAATAGTAATAATATAATGTTCATTTTTTAAAAAGCTAGAACAAGATATTTTAAATGTTTTCACCATAACTGAGTGAAAATCTGAACATTCTGATCTAAATATTGTACCATGAATATATGTGCAGAAATATCACATTGTACCTCATAAATGTGGGATGCTGGCATTAAGGGCATCATGCTGAGATTGATCTGAGGGTGTGACACTGAGATTAAGGATACCCCACCCCAGGAGTGGGTGCATACCTAAAAGATTTACAGCCGGGACAGAATATAGAGTGACAGAATGAAGGCAGGCGGCTTCTATGGCTACAGCTGATGCTGCCTCATTGTCTTCTGTCTGTTTGCCATGAACTATTTCTCCCCTACCACGCTGCTCTGCATGCCTCTCTGCCTCGGAGCAAACTATGCCCCTACAAACTGTGGACTAACTAAATCTTTCATTCTTTAACTTTGATGTCAAATATTTTGTCTCAGCAATGAGAAAAGTAACTAGCACGGCATTTTATGGAGTACAATCTACTGTTTGGCTGCATGTTTGGATTGTGCATTGATTAAATCATAGTAATTAGTACACCATCATTTTAAATATTTATCATTTTTTACTGTAAAAACATTCAAAATCTTCTGTCTTAGCTATTTGAAATATTGGACACATTAATGTTAGTTAAGTCACCCTACTGTTCAAAGAGCACTAGAACTGATTCTGGCTATCAACCTAACCATCTAGCAATGGATGAATGGATAAAGAAAATAGCAATAATAATGTAGTACTCCTGAGCCATAAAACGATGATACTGAGCGACAAATAGTGTATAACTGCACATGTGGAATCAAAAAAAAAGATGGAAGGTGGGAGTACAACAGTAGTTACCAGAGGCTGGGGAGGTAAGAAGACAGGGAGGCCGGGGAGCAGTTGGACAACAGGTGCAGTGTTACACTTAGAAAGACATTTTTCTTTACATTTCTAAGTGGTTGCACACTGACTGTTTATATCTTTGTTATTTGCAAATTATTTGCACCATCATCAAAGAACGCAGTTGTGCTTTCATTTTGGGGAATTACTTGGCATCTTTCTGTGTCTCTTAATGCAGGGTCAATGTTTTAAACATTTTTATAAGCAATCTTGAAATATATAACCTTTGTGTTATTCAAAGTTTTCTTTCTACAGAGCTATTTAAACAATGTATGACTCAGATTTTTGTTATTTATTGGTTTATTCTTGCCTACCTGTCTTATCACAGATTTGAAGACATAATCTTAAATTATCCTGTTTCTTTTTTTATTTCCAACAGTTTTAATCTGTACATTTTGGTTACAAAATAATCGTTGTCAATCTTAATTACAAAATTTTCCTCATTTTAGAAATAAAAGTAATATCTTATTTCCACAATACTGTACACAATACCAAGAAAGACACTGGGCCTTACTTCGCATTGTGTTTGAAAAATAATAGCCATGAAAATTTAAATGCTTGGGAAAGGCAATATTCTAGCACATAGCATTATGGACAGTGAAAAATACTGACCCCTTGGAGTTTATACTCAAGAGGATGCAGGCACAAAGTGTATTTGCTAAGTAATTAATTTTCTTCTTGCATCTAGCAACAGTCTTCAGGGTACACACATTTTTCATCTGTTCTTCCTGTCTATAAATCTCCTATTAAACAATATACTCAAAAAATCTTATTTCATAAAAATAAGCAATATTTTTAGATTTGTAGTAAACCTTACTATATATAAACTCATGGAAAACTTTCCAATTTTCAAAAAGCAAGAAACTTCGACCTTTAAAAATAGAAGGATGTCCTATTTAAGGATATGTGACATCAAGATCTATAATTTACTCAGTCTATTTTTATCTATGGCATAAATTGTTCTTTTGGAAATTGTTTTAAACTGTTGATATCATGCCATCATTGTAATCAGTATTCAATATTTACTGACCATGTACCAAGGTCCGTTAAAAACTTTCCACACTCTGAGCATATTAAACAGAGGAAAGAGCAGTGCTCAGCTAAATGCTAAATGCTGTTCTTTTTTCCTTGGAAACTTACTGAGATGTTGAGAAAAAAAATTATAATTTGTCTTTAGCAATATATCTGCACAGTTTAACTAAGACCTATCTAAATTTTATTTGTGAGGCTGAACCGGTGAGCTAGGTTCATTTCAGTAATTAATGGTAACATTTTAAAACTGGATAAATATAATACACTATTAGTATATTGGACATAAAAATCTAACAAAAGCTTTTCCATACATCTTTTCCAAGGTTTGGGAAAGATTAATAACTAGGGCACAGTGCCCTAATAGAAATGTTTATTGCTTGCACATAGCAAGTAGTTTGGAAGTGAAGAGCTTTTATTTGTTAAGTGTTCACAAATGCTACACTCTTCAGTTCCTGGATCCTTTGATTTTTCTTGGTAGGCCTTCCTTAGTAGGGAAATGTTTCCATTATGTGGACATCTAATCACAAGTTAATGAAGGCATTCTCAGCACACTATCAGCTTTGCAAACTAAAAGGAAAAGGAAAGAAAGTAGGAAGAAGAGAGAACACACCCATATTAGAAAGAGGAAAGATTTTCTGAAGACCTCTACTTCTTTTTTTTTTTTTCCTGAGGCAATGTCTACTATGTTGCCTAGACCAGCCTTGAACTTGCTGTGTAACCCCGGGCTGACCTCAAACTTCTAGAAATCCTCCTGTTTCAATAGAAGGCCTCTGCTTATAGCTCACAGTTAAAATTGTATAGTATGCATATTCCTAGGTGCACTGTAAAGGACTCAATGGACTGGAGCATTTTTAATTGAGGAGAGTGTCACTGTAAGCAATACAAACTTTTCTTGGGAAGGACAAAGGGAGTTTCAGTTGTTTAAGCAATTTTCCATAGCAATTTTTCTTATATAAGATAGAGTACTGTACTCTTTGGGACCCGAAACTCTCTGACCCGTAGAGTGGCCTGGGCTGTTTGGATCAAAAGTCTGCACAGACCTGCATCTCGGCAGGACTCTTTGGGACTGGTAAGCACGCCCTTCATCCCCAGGGAATTGCCGGGAGATCGGCATCTGGGCCAGGTCTGTTTGGGCCCGTAGCCCTGCCCTTCACCCCCAGGAAGTCTCCCAGAAAGCAGCATCCCAGGCTGTCTCTTTGGGACCCGAAACTCTCGGACCCATAGAGTGGCCTGAGCTGTTTGGATCAAAAGTCTGCGCAGACCTGCATCTCGGCACCACTCTTTGGGGCTGGTAGGCACGCCCTTCATCCACAAGGAACTGCCTGGAGATCGGCATCTGGGCCAGGTCTGTTTGGGCCCGTAGCCCCGCCCTTCACCCCCAGGAAGTCTCCCAGAAAGCAGCATCTCAGGCTGCCTCTTTGGGACCCAAAACTCTCGGACCTGTAGAGTGGCCTGGGCTGTTTGGATCAAAAATCTGCTCAGACCTGCATCTCGGCGTGACTCCTTGGGACTGGTAAGCACGCCCTTCATCTGCAGGGAACTGCCTGGAGATTGGCATCTGGGC